>PQWD01004276.1:0-91454 GCA_019425675.1 Leucinodes orbonalis
TGCCCATGTTTAGGCACTAATGAGAAGTCATGGTGCCTAAATACCACGGGCTTTGAAAAACTGGCGAGAAACAAATCTGTGTTTTTATTTTTTCGAACTGACCTTTGGCCGCGGATTCCCTGTACAGCTTCACTGGACCATTTGCGAGCGCAGATGGCTCTCAGCCTTAAACATAAACACAACAATCCTAAAGGCCTATAGAGTGAGACTTGAACCTCGGTTTAGGGCGATATGAGGTGGGTAGGTAACCTTGTATATGTTTGGGAACTCTTTGTTGTTTCGCCGAGTGAGTAAGGTAAAATGGCCACGGTTATTTAAAAAAAATCGTCATTAAAAATTGATTACTTTTTAATAATTTTTATATATGTACCAAAGCTGCTACCCGTATTTTATACATTTGTGTAGAGTATAGATTACTGTAGCATACTCTTACTTTCACAATACTAATTAAAACATAAAAATAAAGAGCGTCAGTGTTGCGAATGCAAAAATTAATTCCTTGATTAAACCGCCTAACTCCTGTGACCCGAGGCGTAGCCCTGGGCAATGAACGTAAATGCATTGCCTTGACTAGATATTTAGGTCCATTGAGGTGATGTTTCAACGAACCTTGCTCTGCAGTCAGCTATGCTAACTTTGTTAATTAGCAGAAGAGAAACACTAACTACCTCTATCTAAATTTAGATTAGTTACACGAGCGTTGGCAGGTATTCGTTGGAATTCGGTATTCTCCACCATTCGCAATAAAATACCAAACCTTATTTTCATAAAAGTGCACTTTATTTTACATGTCGTTTCGAAAAAAGTGTTCCGAATGCAGTGACAGCACACATACGCGTATTTTGAATTTCGAACACATTTACCTAAACAAAAGAGTAGAAACTGTACTCTCTTCGGCGGTTCGTTTTTGAGGCACGGATGGCGTATCTACCTTTGTATATACAGAATATCATTGGTAAAAACGAATGGAATTGACTGCCTGCTTTGTGACCGAAAACAAATATTTGACAATGTAGAGTAAACTATAAACAGAATTTATATTGTAAGCACTTGCAGGGTATTCGAGCTCTGTATTCAAAGAGATTTGGCGTTTTCAGGCCAAGCCCGATCCTTCTTAGGTCGCTTCCACCAGGATAGTCTTCTGTTCAACGGACAGTTCATTATAAATACATTTCCATAAAATAATAAATACAATACCCACTGACTTGTCTGGTGTTAAACAAAGACGATGTCTATGATGAAGCACGCTGACCTAGAAGAAACTCATTTACTCTCGACTTTAAGACAAAATGCCTATCTATTCCTCCTTTTTCTCGACTCAACTTTTTAAAGGTTAGCCCGAAAATGGCATTCACAGCTTCAACATATTTGTTTTTGCATTAGCTTTACTGTACAGAAATATAATATTTTAGATTTAAGACTAATTAAATCGCCTGTATAAATACTTCATACATTTCACGCCTTTCACCCCCTAGTAGTCTCATACAGAGCGAGCAACGTACTAATTGGTGCTGCACAAATGAATTCACCCTTTGACCGAATGAAATGAGTTAAAACACTAAGTAATAAGCCTGTTCCGGGAAACTGGTAAATTGCTGAATGCACCGGGAACGCAAGGTGCTCGAGCCACAGTGCAGACGGCAACAGTATGACATGGGTGCCGCCCAAATAATGCAATTATTTTTCGTTGTATATGATCATCACTTCATAACAGGTGTAAGAAATAACTTCATTGTGTGATTGAAAGAGACATAATTCAGCAACAAAACAGTTTAACTAATGCAACATAAAAGTTATGTTGAAAAAAAAAAATCATAGTTTATTTTAATGTTTTAAAAGTTGAAGAATACCCCGTATGGCATTAACCCATCCCCTCACCCAACAAAACCTGAAATAATGTAATCAAAATTACTATTGTGCAGTTCCTGAAAAACAATATAAATAATTAAAATTATCCACAGTCATTCACACAGCACCATCTAGCCCCAAATTACGCTAGTAGCTTATTACTATTATAAAGAACTAATAAAAATAATAATCATTTTTAAAAGATACCCAAGAATACAAACAGATATTTCATGTTGACAAATGTATGGTGTGCCTGTGGTTCGAGGCCGAAACCTTTGGCGCAACAGTCGGCTTCTCAGCCATTTTTATATTTGATGTTTGGTTTCATTTTAAGGTGCTGAATGTTTCTTTTTTTATGGATATGATATGGATTATGTAGTCTGAAATAAACAGTTTGAATTGGGCGCAACAGCCTGCTTCTGAACCACTCAGCCAAATCACCAATGTAAGTCGTTAAATTTTAGGCTTAATGGCATACTGTTAAATAAAAAATATTTGTCCACTGCATTCGCTATGCTGTGTGACGGCGGCGGGGGTGGCGCGCTCCGCGGAAATGAGCCTTCGATATCCGGCGTTCCCACTTTGTCCAAATCAATTCCCGTTCCTGAAAAATTCACGACTAACATTTGTACGGGGAATCCGTGTGGATTTAATTATAGGCACGGTATGCGTGGGGTGATTTTTGATTTTTACTATCTAGTTTGAATTGTGTAATCAATTGGCGATTTGAACGTAGTTGTTCTTTATATTATTACTGTACTACATCCGATTAAAACAATAACTTTAATGCCGTCAAATGCATAAAACGGGCATCTTGCTTGCAAGCCCCAATAATTATAATATATTTAATGAGACTAATTCTTATTTAAGAGTTTCCATTAAAAGTTACAACCCTTTGAATTTTTATCTTTCTTTGCCGCGTGTAACTCCAAACAAAACATTGCTAAATAACAGCATTTTAGTCAAACTACTGCAACGAACTAAAGCTCTCATCAGAAATAACTTAACGTCGTGTACTCCCATTCTGCCACGCCTCGTTTTGCCGCCATATTCGACGTATCTAAGGCAAATGGCGATGTAAATTGACGTATTCGCGAGATATCAAATTACCAACCTCTCCGTTCGTAATGAAGCGGGAGAGCCATGTTTCATATACTATTGACTTTAAATATGTTTTTATTTTGTGCCTGATTCTTTTTTAAGATAACCCTATACAAGGATTTTGCTCATGTCATAACGGGTAGTGCGTTTTTTAACCCTTTCACCGCCAATGACACCTTAAGGCGCCAGACACAATAGATTTTCCATTGTGTCTGGATTCTCGGCGTTCAATGGGTTAGGTAAGTCACCGTAAGAGCGTCGGATAAACTACAAATTTCAAAATTTTGAAAAGATTGGTACATGGCAAGATTTAAACCTACATCCTCCAGATCGAAGATGAGCGCATGAGCCACTTACGCTCTCTATGACACACTAAAATTTAATTTCTCATACTGCATTCCCAAAAAAGGCTTCGACAGAACAGGTCACTCCACTAAAGGAGCGTTCAGGTTCATTACTTATTCTTGTTTAACTTTATACACCAGAGATCGGTACAAAGTACAGACAACTTAAACCACTAGTCCTTAGGGAGGCCTGGATGCCCCGAGCTAAGCTTAGTTAAGTACTATCCCTTTTAGACGATAATTTTCCTATCTCAGTCCTAGATACACTATTAACTAAGCGTCGGGCAACAAAATGAAATTATGTATTCATAGAAAAAATGATTTAGTTATGCTTTGTAGTAGAATAGAAACGAGATAATTTTAAGGTATGAGATTTTTAACTATTAAGAGTTACGGATATTATAAAGAGGATAGTTATCCTTTTCAATAAATAAAAAAAACTCTACTGACATTAACACAGCGCCATCTAGCCCGATTTTAAGTGAAGAGCTTGAAGTTAGGGTACTAAACAACTAATAAACATACTTAGGTACATCTTTTTAGTAAAAAGAAACTTATTACAAAATACCCAGACTATTACAAATAGACATGTTCATGCACACAGATGTATGTACAGCCTGGGAATCGAACCCGGAACCCTTTGTGTAGCAGCCGACGTCTCGACCATTACACCAAATAGGTCGTCAATGAAAGGATTTTTTTAATAAAATAAACCAAATAGCCAAGTTACGAGTTAACTTTTAGTATGTGGCTCTTATCTCGTGCCCTGTTTACTATATATTTCATTGCGTAGTAATTTGTACGTATCAACAAAAAAGGATTTTTATCAGTAGTTGAGTAATGTCGGTTATCGCCCGAAACCCTTTGTATACTAGCCAATTTCTCAACCATCCCACCAAATGGGTCGTCTGCCGGTATTGTTTAGTCTAGGTCATACGGGTACTAATGCAGACAAGCACTATCTTCCTAGCTCTGACTAATCACAGTATTAAATCTGCGTTACACACGACTTTGTACTGTATACAGCTACTAATAAATTGCGCCACACCCTCGTGACAAATGCTGCGTGGCAAGAGCTGGGCGGAAAATAAGCCGAGACATGTTGTATTGGGTCTTGGTTTTATTTGTTTTTTTTTATGTTATTAGTGTACAGTGTGTGTGTGTTTATTCGTTTTCCGATTGTTAGTTTTCGATGTTAACTTGTGTATTGTTTTTATTTCTTGTCTTTGTGTAGTTTTTTATTAGTCAATAAATATTTTTCTTTCTTTACAGGACGGTTTGGACGCTCACCTGATGGTAAGTGATACGTCAGACCATGACAGAGCGGCATTAAAGGAGATCAACAACTGATAGACAGTTATCACCCTCCATCAACGTCGCACTGTGCCCGTCACCCGCGACAACATATTTTAGGTCACTTATACCCGGTAATTTCACTAGCTACAGTGCCCTCATCCCGAAACACAAAAGTGCATAACACTCCTGTTTCACGGGATGATATCTGGCACTGCGGTGGTACTTACCTAGACGACTCACTATCGAGTCTATCACCTAGTAAATAAATTTGTAATGTTAAATATATGAAACTCCAATACAATGAATCACTACCAATTTTACGGGTTAAAATACGTCACTAATAATCTATGTCGTAATGTGGCCACGATAAATACAAATAATAATGATTAATAAAATTCTTTAATTTTAGGCAGTAGCCCATAATTGTTAGTTACAAATTACTTAGCAAACTAGGAGGTACCAATTTACTAGACTCGATACTAAGTCGTCTAGGTAGGTACCATCGCCTAGTGCCACCGCAAGGCCAGATCGTCCCGTGAAACAGGAGTGTTATGCACTATTGTGTTTCGAGATGAGGCTCTGTAACTAGTGAAATTACCGGGTATAAGACTTAACATCTTTTGTTCGGAGACGGGCGCAGAGCGGCATTAATAGGGGATAATAACTGTCTATCAGTTGTTGGTCTCAATCAATACCTCTCTGTCATGGTCAGGCGTATGACTTACCATGTAGTGAGCGTTCTGACCGTCACAAAAAAAAGAAACATGTACACACATAAATATGCTGACTTATTTTTTTACTTTCCAGGAACCCCATTGTGTAGTAGCCGAGATCTTATTTATGACAAATACGTTATCAAACTATTACAAACGATTCGGTCGTTCGTCGTACCATTTGTACTATATTATTATTACTAGTCTAAGCAGTAAACACAGATTAGAATAATTCAATACAGTTTCCATTTTGGCGAAGGCCCTCCGGTAATTACCCCTTGAAAACGGGGTACCCTCGCGAGCGGCGTACCAACTGAATATCTGAGAACCTATAAAGGAGGGTTGCTCTCAAAACGCTTAGACGCATTAACATTAATGGTAATAGGCGAGAGAGTTAAACACTGATGCATGGACTTATCGTTGTAGAATGATGAAGTCTTAGGTTTCATTCGCTTGAAAGTTTTTGTTACAATTAACAAATTGGACCCCAATTCCGATAAAAATGCGTTAATAATAAATAAATATAAATATTCACTGACATTCACACAGCGCCATTTAGCCACAAACCAAGCAGTAACCTGTAATATGCAAACTAAACAACCAATAAACATACTTATATCTTTTTTTTGTAAATACACATATTCAACATGTTTTCTAAACATAGTAAACACCCAGAAAATTTTTCTTCGAACTGACTACTGTTGTTGTCTGGCTCTATGGTGTTGACTGTTGCTCTCTTACCGAGAGGGCTGAGGTTCGAATCCCGACACGTACCAATGTGTTTTCGAATGTTTGAAAAATATAAGTACGTTATCCGACGCTCTTACGGTGAAAGAAAACATCGTGAGGAAACCTGCGCACGCCTGCGAGAGATTTTAAGTTTTTGCGTTAAGTCGTCTAACCCGGCCACGTGGATGACTAAGGCTTAAACATCCTTTACGGGTAGGCTCGTGTCCTTCGGTGGCGACGTATAATGAGCTGATGATGATTATAATAAGAATTTACAAAAAAGCGTTCCTCAGTTCATTATTATACATTGTCTTCCAAAAAAATAGATGTCATCCAAAACGTTCGTAAGAATAGTCAAATAATTATAGTAATTATAACATACCTATAGCTATTCAAAAAATATAATTTTATTTAACGTTTTACAAAATAATTATGCTTTCAGTATATTGTTGATAAAGGTGTGAGAATTTATTTATTTACTTCAGTGCTCACTATATAATGTACAAAGGCGAACTTAATGTCGAGTGGCATTCTCTACATTTATGACAATTCTAAATATGTTAATATTTCTTCGGCTTTAAATCGAAGCTACAGTGCTCAGTTCACTTAGCGCCTCTGTAATACTAGAACTCAATCCAAAGAGGCGTATCCCGGTTCAAATTTATGATTCCCCCTAAGTGGGCAAAGTTCATTATCCGGGAGTGGGAACAAGCGGGATGAAGACGGGTAATCTTGCCCGCCGAGTGGTTTTGGCGGATGGAATAATGGATACATATTTTGTAATTTTATGTTGGTAGCATCTGAATGTAATATATACATATAAAAAAATTGAAGGCTTTGTTTGGTATATTGAAAAACAATTTTCTTGATGCATATGAATATACGTACATACTCGAATGCCGGAACCATTTTTTTTATTTTTTGTCTGTTTGTACCAGGTAATCTCAGAAACTGCTGGATGGATTTGAACGGGACTTTTTTGGCATATAGCTGATGTTATAAGTAAAAACATAGGCTACTTTTATTTTAGACAATACTTTTAATTATGAGAAAATAAAGTTAACGATGATATCCGTAGGAGAACTAGGGTGACCGACATAGCCCAGGATTAGCAAGTTGAAGTGGCAGTGGGCGGGGCACATAGTGCGTAGAACCGATGGCCGATGGGGCGGAAAGGTTCTCGAGTGGCGTCCACGTAACGGAAAGCGAAGCGTAGGCCGACCCCCAACCAGATGGACGGATGATCTGGTTAAGGTGGCGGGTAGCAGATGGATGTGAACTGCAAGGGATCGTCCGCGCGGAAATCATTAGGGGAGGCCTTCGTTCAACAGTTTACATAATTGGGCTGTAATGATGATGATGATGAAAGTTATGTTATACCGCGTGGCGGCCACGCGTCGTGAGCTGCGCGCTTTTATTTTACTGAGAGAGAAAATAATTTTAAGTCCGTCCAAACTATCCCTTAGCGACCCATTTGGTGGTACGGTTGAGAGGCCGACTGCAACACCAAGGGTTCCGGGTTCGATCACCGGGCAGTACAAACATTTTGTGCATGAACATGTCTGTTTGTAATGGTCTGGGTGTTTTCTTTGTATAATGTATGTATTTACAAAAAAATGTATATAAGTATGTCTATCCGTTGTTTAGTACCCATAATACAGGCTTCACGCTTAACTTGGGGCTAGATGGCGCTGTGTGAATGTAAAAAAATATAAATAAAAAGATAGTCTAGTCGTTTCAGAGATTACCCGAAACAAACAGATAAAGAGACGGACAGACAGACAAAATAATTATTTTGATGTATCGTACATACATATTCATATGCAGGAAGATAAAAATTTGTTTCAATATTACAAACAGACAATCCAATTCAATTTATTTGAATAGATGTACCTATAGATAAAGTAAAACAAAAAATATATTAACAAAGAAACATCCAAGCGAAGTTTCAACCAGGATCTCTCATTAGAACTCCCATTTGAGTGGAACATCTTCCCCACTTGAGACAAATACCGTCGGGTGAAACGAAACTCTACAGCAGTGGTTCCCAAACTTATTTTGTCTACTGCCCACTTTGAGAATAAATTTTTTTTTAGCGCCCCCATTTTTTCACCTATTTAAAAACCACTATAACTTCAAATTGAATTAATCAATTATTGAATTGATCATTTTCTTTCTGGGTCTCTTACCGCCCCCCTTGAGACCTGCAGCGCCCACAGGGGGCGTTATCGCCCACTTTGGGAAAGACTGCTCTACAGTTTGGCTTCATGATTTTCGGGTTAGAAACGATGTTAAGTTTATTGAACGATTTTGTATTATTTCGATTAATAAGTCTAAATCAACGCCCGCCAGCACATTCCGAGACAGGGTCCTTTTGACCACTCGACATTGCATTTATTATTATGTATTACCACTTATCGGTTTCGGGTTTGAGCGTCGGTGGCTCAATAGTGTGGACTGTTGCCCTCCCAGCGGGACGGCTGAGGTTCGAATCCCGCCACGTACCAATGTGTTTTCGAATTTTCGAACAATATATGTGCGTTATCCGACGCTCTTACGGTAAAGGAAAACATCGTGAGGAAACCTGTGCACGCCTGCGAAGAGATTCAAAGGTTGTGCGTGAAGTCGTCCAACCCGCACTGGGTCCGCGTGGACGACTAAGGCCTAATCACCTATACGGGTAGACTCGTGCCCTCGGTGGGGACGTTTAATGAGCTGATGATGATTACCACTTATATTTAGCTATATTATAATATTTATTTTTCACTTGTGATCTGTGTCTGATCTGCTTTCTTTTTTATACTAATAATAAGTGTAATGTTCGGTTTGATCAATAAATGAGCGTGAGTGCTTTTGACTAAGACTCCAAACAAATAACGTGTCTCTCTAGTTTTTTTATCTTTCAAGTAATCGGGACAGTCAGTGCGCTCACCTGATGGTAAGTGATACTCCTGACCATGACAGATGCAGTGTTAATGAGAATATCCGTCATGTAGACATTATTATTTACTTGCGAAAGGTCGCTGGTGGAGGCTGGATGAGAAAAGCGGAGGACCGGTATATCTGGCGCAAAATGGGGGAGGGCTTTTTCCAGCAGTGGACTGCGATACGTTGAATAGATAAATAGTCATTATTTTCCGTCACCCGAGCCGTCTGATGTTAGGTCTCATCTGCGTATCTTGTTAACAGCTTCCAATTTGAATTTGATGTGCGTAAGTGCTCAGTATTAGTCTCATACGGTCTATATTATTAGAACCAACTCATAATTACCTCTTCATCTAGCAATGGGTTTTGCCATAAACGTATTTCCTCAACGCATTTCTGGGACCTCAGGTCTTGCAAATGTTCATGGGCGGCGGTGTTACTATCAGGCCAACCGTATACTTGTTTGCCTACTGTTCAATAAAAAAATATATAAAAGGTTAGGTTGAATAAGAGAGTTATGCCATCCGTTTTTGCTGAATGTTTTGCTCTACACCCACTTAAAGAAAGAAATTTATTGGTCAATTATTAAGGCTTCCGTAGGATGAGTACGGAGGATAACCATTACATTATCTACCATCACGACATGGCAATTCTTGTATACAAAGATGTGTTTACGTAACACATGTTGGCTTCCTGCACATTCCCCAATTTACCTATTAAATGTAACTACCATAGCTAACAAACCTTGTTTCACCGACACTGGCGCGCATTTGTTTGCGAGAATCCTTAACGGGCTGGATTGAATTTAAAGTTAGCGTCGGCGAGCCCCCGTCGGCGGGCGCGAGTTAAGCGAGCACTTACGGCTGGCGCTTTTTCCACCAGCGTGTTACTGTGCTAGTTTGTGGTGGGGTGCCACTATAAGAGTTTTGTTATTCAAATGTAATTTTTCATCAATAACTTATAGAAGTTATAGGCTTAGATTAACAGTTTATTGTTTATCTCAGGTTATGGGTCGTAGTTACAACAAAATACAAAATGTTTTCAAAGAAATACAAAAAAATACTTTTAAATAGTCATAGAACATTTAGAATGTCGACTAATAATATTTCGGTAAAATACTCGTTAAGATATCACTTGTTAACTTTTGACTACCCCTAAGTAACTTTTAATTAATCAATATAAGAGCCAAGTAATGGCAACTCGACAAAATAATACCATTATTGATTATATTACATACAATATATATGGTAAGAGTTGACTCCTAGATATACTTCCTTTATTAATACTACCCTATGGGTTTACAACCCATAAGCAATGGGAAAGTTGGACAATGCCTTTTACGAAATAAATCGTAACTGCCATCCGAGCATCCATTTCCGCCTTATAGTTATGTAGTTCCAGTCACTCCATCGACTAAAACAATCCGTGAATTTTCTGGATAACTTATTTTTTTTAATATTATATTTATATAATATTGTTAAATATTAAATAATGTTTTTTTATTTTATCCTCGCTTACACTGCGACCGCACCTTTTACAGTAGGTTGCCCGCGGCAGATGTCAAACTATTTTAAACACGGATTAAGCCATATTCAAAGAATCCTCGGGTGAAGTTTGGTGTCCTCGCTCTGCATGTGTATGTGAAGTACGAGTATAGATATAAACATTAAATGTATTAGTATTAAACATAAAATAAAAAGACTTAAAGACAAGCCTAGCTGCTGTTTTCGAGGCTTCTTACTGTAGTTACTTACATAGATACGTTAGGTTGATAATATCATATATCAAGCACCTTTATTGCGTGTCATTTAACATGGATAAGATGGTACATATACAGGTTATCCAGTAGGTACACATTGACGCTCTGCAAGGGCATAGCAAATAGATGAAAGGTCTAACAAGATTTCTTAATTACCTGTATATTACTATCAGTCAGTGGCGTGCACTCCATATATGTAAATAAGCAGTGCATACCCTGTTCATCTAGACAAAATGCACAGGGTATGCACTGCTTATCCCGGAAAATCGCACGACATATTAAATGATTCCCACTTATTCGACCATTTTCCGTAACAGATTTGAAACCATAGGCGATTGGTTGTCGTCAACACCAATAAGCATATCAATTATTTATTGTACATGTGATTAATGTCACTCTCTTTGCATACCCTACTCATAATCTCTGTGCACGCCACTGCTATCAGTAAAAGTAGGATACAATATTAATTTAGACAAACACAAAATTTTATATTATCTTTTAAATACACCTATTCAACCTATCGCAGTCCACTGCTGGACATATGTCTCCCCCATTTTGCGCAAGATATCCCGGTCCTCCGCTTTAAATACACATTAATTGAAAATAAATAAGTTCACGCCTTGGTCCAGAGGAGTAGGCAGAGATGATAGAAATAGTTTATTTAATAACGTAAAATACAGGTAACATACTCGTTACATAACATATTAGTTGACGGTAATATAACATAAATGGTTGACCGAAAAATATTATCTTGAGACCCTCCGTGCTCATGCTCGTGTTACCAAAGGGTAAGAACGTTAAGGCTTTGGTCCTGGCTACTATCTGACATATTAGTCGTTAATGCTTTTCTATCCAAACTGGGACCACGTGGTGAGTACCCCCAAATACCCCATACCAATTCTATGAGAAAAAACCTGTCCGTGCAGTCGAAGTTACGCTGATCATAATAATGAATTTATTATAGCTTACAACAATTGTTTAATTTAGTTATAATTTTAGAAAGTGTTCTAAATACGTTGACGACCCGTTGCGGTTGAGAGGTCGACTGCAAGCCAAGGGTTCCGGGTTCGATCCCCAGGTAGTACAAACATTACTGTGCATGAATATGTCTGTTGTAATTGTCTGGTGTTTTCTATGTAATAGGGTATTTACAAAATGTATATAGGTATATATTCCGTTTAGTACCATAATACAGGCTAGATGGCGCTGTAATATCAGTGGATATTTATTTATTTAAAATAAAATACATATAAAAACAATGTAAGCAATAGCAGACCCAAAGTCAGCAGAAGACTGATATATAGAGGGCAATGCGATTTATAGCGCGAGACGCTGGCACGGCAGCCTTGGGAGCGATAGGGTATACGCCCGGTTCGATTTACAGGAATACATATAAATACGAACAGTATAGTTAAGCAATAATCATGCTCAATCTTGGGAATCGACGTTGCTCTATAATTTTTAACAAAATAATTCTCGCTATTTTTAATAATGGGTGCAATGTTAAGAACATATTTATTTCGATCGATTAGATATCAGTTTTAGTATGGTATTAATTTATTAATGATAAAAAATGTAGTTTACATTCTTACTGGATTTTTCTCATGTTAAGGCTGACTTCAGACCGTTGATAGTTTCATTTGATGTTCATGAACTGACGAAGGCTAAAAAACTATAAACTGAAAACTGTATTTAATAAGGGAATTTTTCATTTAAGTATAGTAGTGATGCTATAGACAAATGTAAATGTATCATTAATATCGTATTCGTAATAATGTTAAAAGATTAAAAGAATAAAAAAATGAATTTTGTAATAAAAAATATAAACACTTTTCTACTAATGAAAACATTTTACTAATGAAAAAGAAGTAGTAAGCATCTTTTCTTCTTTTAAAAGTCTTCTTTAATCCGAGAAATTCGCTTATTTTGTTCACTATCAACAACACTCCGACAAAATCATAAATCAAATACAATATATTCGTATATACTAACAAAACGTCAATTTCCCAACAGAACATTCATTAAACCTGTGCACCAAATTTTTAGTGCAATAAATAAATTGAATGCAGCAAACAATTAAACAGCCAAAATCCAAATTGCTGCAACCGTGTGCAATATGTGACGCAGTAAACATCGTAGCACCATTAAATGCTACGGCCGTAACTCGTTGTCGGAGCGTAGCGCCGTAGCCGTAGCGTCTACGCGTAGCGGTGTTTGTGTGTAAGTAGCTACGTAGATAGATCGAATATGTTCCTATATGTATTGTGTGGGTGTTAAATTACTTACAATAGGCCTCTAGTGGTATGCATTTTGGGTTAGTATTGGATGAATAAAGATACAACACTGCGAGCGCGAAGCGTGATATGTATTTCTTATATAAGTTGTACTACTTGATTAATCAATCAATAAAATTATTATTTCAGACATACTCGTATGTAAAATAAATACAGATATTTGATCATAGTTTAGCATGTATCACTATGCCTTGCCTTTAGTAGGCTACGAATTTGAATATGTTAATTTATATAATATGTTTTAGTATAAGACAGCAGTTATTAACTTTTATCCGTCTTGTCTGAAATTAATTGAGGTGTGTATTACGACTAATTGTTTCAATAAGAATCTGTTAAAAGGCATACACTACCCTGCTAGGAATATAACTCTCTTAATATGAGGGTCTTTGGACCACAGCCTACGTGGCTCCTCAGTGCGTGTAATTGTTTACTTTTAATTGTAAATACAAATTTAAAGACATCACTTAATATACTTAAAAATAAAATTATATCTTTAATGCCAGAATATATCCGTATAAATTAAATCAAATCTTGCGTTTAAAAAATAATTTATAATAATTAAAGAAGATAATATTTTAGTCATAATTGAAGTAATGAACTACTTAGATATACTGTAAATTATCGTTTCAATAAAATTAAGTACTTTTCAATTCACGCTGTGTTTCGTCAAGTGTATATGGTTACTGGAACCAAAACATACTTATATTGATATTATTGCACTAAAAACATATAGGCAAACCATTTCAATATGAAAGCCTAGCCAAAAAATCTTTAAATTCAGTAAACGTCGGTCCTGAATTTTGAAAGCGACCCTCACATGTTCGTCATGCCGTCCCGCCTAATGAACCCCGTACCGGGACCGCGCCCTGGGACAGCGGGACACGTGCAGGGCCCAATCTGTATGCAAAATGACCAACGGGATGGGACTTGGCTCCCTTGGGGGAGGGGGTAGACATGACATGTGTTTTTGACTCTTTGTACCAATATTGACGTGTGGTTGAATGGTAGATACGTCGGTTTCTACACCAAGGATTCCGAATTCGATTACTAGTGGTACAAAAATTTGTATTTTGTCAATTGTTTTCTTAAGCCAAAGTCTGGTTATCAAAGTTTGTAAAACTGATATTTTAAATAACTCAATTTATTATCTGTCTGACATGTACTGCAGTATAAAAATCCGTTTTTCTAAATATAATACAAATTTATTTCCAAAAAAATATATAAGTATGTACATATTTAGTACCTATATAGCAGGCTTAGTTTGCGTATAGATAAATAATAAATATCCACTGACATTGACATAGCGCCATCTAACCCCAAGTTAAGCGTGAAGCACGTAGTATAGGTACTAAACAACGGATAAACATATTTCTATACATTTTATACAAAGAAAATATCCAGACCAATACAAACAGACATATTCGTGCACTGCCCGGAAATCGAACCCGGAACCCTTGCTGTAGTAGCCGACGTCTCAACCATTACACCAAATGGGTCGTCAAATGGACTATGATATTTATTTATAGCTATTCCAATTCATCATACTGCTTATATGTTAGCTACAACGTCTATATGACAAGTTTATTTAGAAAGAAACTTGTTTAACTGGACGACCCTAACTGCTCTCTCGAGGGTCCGCCATTAAGTAATGTCCAATGGAACACTGCGGGTAGTGGCTGGCTATAATTTAGCCGACAACATCGTAGGTGAGCGCTATTCCACCGTTTCAGCACAAACGAAATGCTGCCCTCAAATTGTTAGGATTACCCCTACTATGTGTTTAATTGATTAAATTCAATTCGAATTGAAAAAGACTATTTAAAATGGTGATCGAACTTAAAAGTTTGATTGTAAATTATACATTTGATTTATTCATAATCATAATTTAAGTAAAAATAAGTATACTGCGGAATGAAGGCTTCGCATATAAACTTTCATGCGGTCTGGTAACTAGCAATCAATTTGGGCGCTCGACATTTGTTCACTATGTGTTGTTGATATGAAGGCTAACAGCGTCTACAACTAAGCAATCCTAAAACTACTCGCCAGCTTAAATAAATCCTCGGGCAAGTGTGAATACGTAATACATAATTTCACTTTTAGTAGTCGGTAAACATTTCACAAATTTCTGATTTACTAAACATGTACATTTGCGAGTTTCCATTTCGTTTTTGGTTATCTCGAAATGATCTCATCCCGAACTCATTAACTTAACACCGTCCTTCGAGTATCAATAGTATTGGTTTTAAATAAGCTTTGTTAGAGTAGCTGTGCGCGTAAGACTGGGCGCACACTAATTGCAACGTGTTGACGAAATCACAAGATGTCACAGGCCTCGCCACATTATAGCATACATTGTCTAGTATTCATACCTTGTTCGTGTATAATAATTGATTGTTATTGTCGGTGAATTTGTGTACACCTGTTATTGACATACCTACACAATATGTTTCAAGAAAATTGTGTTCTTTCAATGTCCTAAGTCCTGTTTATTGTTTGTTGGTATTGGTGTGCCTAATTAAATAAATAAAAAACTTAGTCAATATAACTACCAAAAAGATTTTTTGAAACTGCACTATCTTGCCCTTTCTTATTTAAGTACTTTATTTGGTAGTTGTCTAATTTAAATCACACAAAGCAATAAGAATTACAAAATCTCCATTTTCCACTCCTGAATATGTTTGTATCACATTTATTGTTTGCACTGTCTTAGCCTTTCTTATTTAAGTTCTTTGTTTTGGGGTTATCTAATTTAAATCTGCGTTATTTGATTGATCTGAGCAATAAGAACCACAAAATCGCCATTTTCCATTCCTGAATGTATTTGTATCATATGTATTTGGTGACGATAAAGATTTCACGTATTCACTGCCTTGTCGAATCGAATAACAAAAACGTCGCAATAGTTTTGGGACATCTATGTCACCGTGCCCTTTGTAAAACAGAGGTGAAGTCGCTGTAAATACGCACAAAGGGTAAATAGGAATGGTTATAAATCTCCCGAGTGAACCCTTTCGGCCTAGTTATTATTTGAAAGGCAAGCGAGGTCGCGTCGGCAATAAATTAGAAATTTGCGTGCCTCGTTTTAGGGAACTGCATTTTCAATAGGCTTTTTGTTACGCGTTTTACATTAACTTGTATATAGTTGATTATTTCATACAACTATTACTAGGTGGTAGACTCGATGAATGAGTCGTCTAGTACCACCGAAGTGGCGGATATTGTTCCGTGAAATAGAATTGTTCCGTGAAATAGAAGTGTTTGGACTTTTGGTTGGCGGTATGCGGGCTATCCCTAATCCCAAATAATAAACTTTGAACATGAAGAAATCTTAATCATCAGTCCAATGATATTCTGTATATATAAAGGTAGATACGCCACCCGTGCCTTAAAAACGAACCGCCAAAGAGAATACAGTTGTAGGCTCTTTGTTTAGGTAAATGTACGCTGATTTGACGACCCATTTGGTGTTGCGGTTGAAAGGTCTGCAACACCAAGGGTTCCGGGTTCGATCCCCATGTTTGTTTGTAATAGTCTGGGTGAATTCTATATATAATATGTATATATTTCCAAAAAAAATGTATATAAGTATGTTTATCTGTTGTTTAGTACCCACAACACAGGCTTCACGCTTAACTTGGGGCTAGATGGCGCTGTGTGGATGTCAGTGGATAACTATTTATTTATTTTTTCGAAATATGTGTATGTGTGTTGTCGCTGCATTCGGGACACATCTTCGTTGTTTTGTGAACACGAAACACTTTGAACATAAAACATCTTCATCATCAGCCTTTAACAGACCACTGCATGGCACAGGCCTTCCCGCACAGCATAGCTATGGAGAGATTGGGCTGAAACCCACCACTTCCAATAGGGATTATTAAGAATTCATCTCAAGCGAAATCACCGCGCCCTGAGAACTCCCCTACAAACGCAATATCAATTCTCATAATGAACGCGCTCAGAATATAGCCCGAGGTAAATTGGAATTATTCTTTCAACGAATCAAATGGAATGTAAAACCGATATTTGCGTTGTGGTAACATAATTGCAGAGTATCTGAGCTGTCGGTGAATTTAGCTGTATGAAGCTATGCTGAACAAAAACATAGAAACAAGTCGCCCATGTATAAATGTACAAACCAGAACACCTGATTTTTTTCAATCGGTCTAAAGGACTTATTGTAATACATTTTCTGTGGCGATTTTAATTTAAAAAAAATAAGCATTCGATTTTTGGAAATTCTCGTAAGGAATTTTAAGGTGTTCAGATGTAACTCTTATAATTTTATTCTGTAAATTCGGACATTATTACACATAGACAACGCAAGAACACCCAGACCAATACAAATACGTATGTTCATAGTGTCCGGGAATCAAACCAGGAAACCTGACTACGTTAACAAAATCACACAACATAAGGTCTTCGAATACACGCAACATAATCCTTTGCGTAAAATAACTATTGAACTGATTTTCAAAGTGCTAAAGTCGGCCTGAATTATCTACAAATAAAATGTAGCATCCGAAGTCCCTTGTTCGACCTAATGAAAAGATAAATATTGAGTACTTACGCTCTAAAATACGACAGTTTCAAAACCCTATTCAAGAACTATGAACGATTTCGCCCAGTTTGGTTAGGTCATTAGCTGAATCCCCTAATTGTCTGAAGAAAAAGATGATTGCGTATTTCGAAGTGCACGTTTAGCAATAAGTCCCGGCTACTAATCGGTAATCGGTCTTAGATTGGTAATTGTTATGTCTTACCAAACCGCGTTGGTCACTTTTTTTTGAGCATCGGTGGCTCAGTGGTGTGGACTGTCGCCTTCCTATTATATATTTTCGAAAATATATGTACGTTATCCGACGCTCATACGGTGAAGGAAAACATCGTGAGGAAACCTTCATGCACGCCTGCGAAGAGATTCGAAGGTTGTGTGTGAAGTCCAACGTCCACGCGGACCCAGTCCAACCCGCACTGGGTCCGCGTGGACGACTAAGGCCTAATCACCCTATACGGGTAGGCTCGTGCCCCTCGGTGGGGACGTTTAATGAGCTGATGATGAAAGATTTTTTTATTTCTTTCACTTGGTTGTTTCTAAACTTTCTCTTTTATTATTTCACCAACAAAAAAAATGAATATAATAAAACTTTATCTTAGCTGAATTTGGTGTTTGAATAAGACATTATCTTATTCAAACACCAAATTCGGCGGATAGTCGAGATATTATCTCAGTTGTTAAACTAAACTTCAAACAAGCCATAACTGAACTATTCAAACGTATTTCATTCCTTCCACCGCGAATTAGTTTGGGTTCGCTGCATTCCTTCAGCTTGCATTTGCTCACTGGATAAATAGATTTCCCAACTTCACAAAGTTAGAATGTCGGAGCATCTTTGACTGGAATTATGCATAATGATAGATATATGTGCAATCGATGGTCAACCTGCAATTGAGTACAAAATTAGGTACATATAAATAATTATTATGATAGCAATGATTAGAAAAATCATTTATACACAAAACGTGTATAAATGTTGAATTGTATAATTTAAATAAACGATTAAATCAATCGTTTATTTAGTAATCGAGTCAAGTTTAATCTGTCATGTGTCATATATTTTTTTATCTGTGTACCTTGTAAGCTGGTTCCTTCCTTTCAAGTGGCGTTATTATGTAATAAAAGAAAATATATATTCTCTTGAAATCACAAGTTGTTTAAAATAATTCTTCTTAATCATAGAAATCCTATAATAAATACCGAAAACATTAAATAAAATACACTTAGGCCTCGGCTTCGAATTTAGCGGGCAGCGGTAGTGAATTCGAGGTCTAGCCTTATATACCTACATTCTCAGATACATATAAAGCGCCATCTAGTCACGCATATTTTAAAATCAACTAGTTTAAATAGACCAAACCAAGGCCAGTACAAATAAACGTGTTTGTGTTGCACGTCGGTCAAACTCGGAGGTTTATGTTTTTACACAGCGCCATTTAGCCCCAATTCAGGAGGAGCGTGTACTAAACAACAGATAAATGTACCTATTTATGTATTTAATTGTAAATACATTTTATATAATATATTGAAACGCTCAACCAATACATACATTTATATTGCCTGGGAATCGAACCCACAACCTAGGTGTAAATAGCTGACGTCTCAATCATTACACCACATGAATCGTCTATATACCTTTGTGCTCTCATTGTATGTGGCCGAATTTAGGCTTAACTATAAGCCAAATAAAGATAATTGAAATTGATTTTCTCCCGTCAGGATTCTAAATACCTACTGAACCTCTCACCTACCTACTGATCTTCAAATATACAAAGCCATAACACAAAGCAACGTTTCAACAACAGTAAAAGCGTTAACGCGAAATGGACTTTCAAAGTATGTGCCTCGGAAACCCTTCTTACCAGTTGAAACCAGTTCAATTTGTCCGGATAAGAACGGGCTGAAAATAAAGGCGGTCCCGCACGGGTACCGCGATTACGTCTCGAGACGTAATTAAATACAAGCGCTCACGTGTCTCCATTCACGGTCCATGAACTGCGTTTGTACGTAGTTTGAGAGCCGCAATACTGTTCTAGGGCTGTGGGGAGATAATCATAAGTTAAATGCATTTATTTACTCTAGAATCTGACAAAATAACATAGAAAGCACGTATATCGTTCATAATGTACTGATAATTATATTATGTTAACTGACTATATTATTTAAGCTACATTTCGAGCTGTCTAAACGATAATATATTACGTTGACGTTACGGTGTTCGTTAATTATCAACTTTGTGTACTTTTAATGCCTTTATTTAACAGTTAAAAAAATAATAAATCAAAAAAATACTATTTGTGAGTAAAAAGATACTTTTTTGATTTATTTTTTTTGTTACCAAGTAAGTGGTCAAGACGCTCACTTGATGGTAAGTGATATGCCTGAGCATGACAGAGCGGGTTTGATGGAGACCAACAACTTATAGACAGTATTTTTCTTGTTTAACGCCGCACTACGCAAACCCGAGACAACAGATGTTAGGTCTCTTATACCCGGTAATTTCACTAGCTTCAGTGCCCTCATCCCGATACACAGAAGTGCAAAACACTTCTTTTTTATGGGATGATATCTGACACTGCGGTGGTAATTACCTAGACGACTCAGTACTGAGTCTACCACCTAGTAGAGTTGAAATTTTGGAAGCCGAATGAGGAAAGCGGAAGAAAATCATATGGGGCGCAAAATTAAGGGCTCATTTCTGGCATAGTAGCACAATAAAAAACAAAGTCGGTTATTATACCCAACAAAAAGCGTTACGGCGTACAAAACGTTCACAGCACAAACTTCTGGCGTTCACGTGTAATTTCAATAACATGCCCTCGGCCGGCATGATTCGCGGCCCATAAACAACGTTTGTGCCAGTGTTGCCACCTTAGCCCTTTCGTAGCTAGATCAAGCACTTTTTAGTATAGGTGAACTCCTTACCTTTTCCTTTTTTTAACGATTTAGCCCGAAAAGAGCAACTTAGCTCTTTTTCACTGTCTTGAAAATATTACCAAATTTTGAAGTTTTCGACATGCTAACAAGTACTTTTTTGCTATTTCATCGGTCATGGTGACCTTTTTTAGACGCTCTAAAAAAACGGCGTCATGACATGATTCAGGATTTTTAGAACAGAAAATCTTTTGATGCTCAATCTAGCCCTATCGTTTTTAACTTCTCCAAAAGCCCTATTTTTAAAACTCAGGTGGCAACACTAGTTTGTGCACATTACGGCGTGCCTTAATTCAGTACACGTAGGGTTGACAGTAGGTCCTCGTTTTTCCAACGTAAATAATAGCACCCGAGCGGTCGAGGTTCGCTCGGACCCGTGTGTCTGATGATTAATATCAGAAACGAGATCGCCGTTGGTGAGTTATTACATTATTTACATATTTTTGGTTGTTTATTACGTGTGGTGTTAATAAATAAATTATGGTGCAAGTGCTTAAGGAAATAGTAAATATTTAGTCTGCTCTCCTAACGAAGAGTGCAATAAGTCGGGTTTTAGGGCAAATTGACTTAAGCCCTTTTCAAAATCCATATATACGTTATGACTAGCAGTAAAAAGACAAAGTTCTGAAGTCAATTTGCCCAAAAACCCGACTTATTGCAGTCTTCGTTAGGAGGGCAGTATTGGTCTTAAGCTCGCTGTAGCATATGCTGAGGCTGGGTCCTATTCACCACCACCACCATAATATTACCTGTTATTGTTCTGTGTCGTTCATTTGTAACTTTTCTGTTTGCACATTTCATTGTGTATGTGGTTAATCATTCTTTTTCTTTCTTACTTTCTTTATTGGGTAAAAGCTGAAGGGAATATTAATACCAGCTTACAGTCACATATCGCCATCTAAAACAAATCTAAGTAAGAAACTTGTTTGTACTAAACTACGGATAAAATGACTTATTTTTTTTTTGTAACCACGCTTTTTGGGAAACAAATACTGTGTGATTGATCGAATGGTTATCGCCCTGGCTATACGATGAGAAGTGATGTTTGACACATATATTTTCAAGTAACGTCTTTGTTTGTAATTAATTATAAAACACACTTTCCTGAGTATCTAAAAAACAAAATGAACCGGTTGATTATCAGAATGAACTAAAATAATTAATAGTGAGTAAAATATATATTTTTTAAATATTCCCAATGCAATGCACGCCATATACTTTTAAAATATCTAATGCAACTAAGTAATTCATTGCAACAACATATACATACAAATCTTATCGTACATACAAAGTTTCATCATCATCATTATCATCATTACAGCCTAATTATGTCCACTGCTGAACGAAGGCCTCCCCTAATAATTTCCACGCGGACCGATCCCTTGCAGTTGACATCCATCTGCTACCCGCCACCTTAACCAGATCATCCGTCCATCTGGTTAAGGGTCGGCTTACGCTTCGCTTTCCCTTACGTGGACGCCACTCAAGAACCTTTCCGCCCCATCGGCCATCGGTTCTACGCACTATGTGCCCTGCCCACTGCTACTTCAACTTGCTAATCCTCTGGGCTATGTCGGTCACCCTAGTTCTCCTACGGATATCCTCGTTTCGGTAGATTTTATCGCGTAGGGAGACACCTAACATAGCCCTCTCCATAGCACGCTGAGCAACCTTGAGTCTATTCAAGACAAAGTGTGTAAACACAATACTTCAAAGTTCCAACGTCTAAACCATGGCAATTTATGGACCGGTATACCACTTACGCGTAAACATGTAATTACGTCTTGAGGCGTCGTTGTCATAGCCCGTAGACGCCGGTAGACGTAATTAAATGAAAGCCCCGGGCGTACCGAACCCACGTGCTCTCAGCGACGAACTACGTTTGCGGATAGTTAGCGATGCTTCATTTTGCTGTTAGGGTTGTCGTCTGAGATATGTAACAACATAGTTTTATATTTTTGTTATTGATCGGTGATTTGCGAAAGGTTACTGTTGGATGCTTGATGAGAAAAGTCGGAGGAGAGATATCTGGCGCAAAATGGGGGAGACCTATGTCCAGCAGTGGACTGCCATAGGTAAAAAAGTAAATCACATTATATTCAATACTGCATAGTGACAAGATTTCCAAAGATAATATAAATACTATCACCAACCTCAGTTGGAAAATCTGAAACTCTAAAATAAAATCTTTATTTTAATCGTATTTATAATAAATGAGAACTTTGATATTGGCTAAATACCAAGGGCTCCGGGGTCGATTTCCAGGCAGTACAAGACCTCATGTGCGTATAATATACGTTCACAAAATAAGGTATTGGTATTAGCATGTTTCTCCGTTGTTCAGTACCTACAATACAAGCCTAGCTTAAATTGAAACAATATGGCACCATGTAAATATCGTTAGATATGAATTCATATTATTAAACCTATCGTTTCCAGTATTTTGACGCTTACAAGCAACATGAAAAAACTAAAAAGATTTAGCCCAATTTTTTTAGCAGCCCTGCCCACTGTACATTGTTATCAGAGGCCTCAACCGCCGGTTTACGGGCGTAATAAATTACGCACGACTCGAACACTCGTAAAAAAGTCGTCAAGCAGAAATTGGGCGCACTCCGGTATGATAATGTGGCGGACAATCGGTGTAATTGCGCACCCACCGGCTACTTCATTTATGGCTCATCAAACCTGAAACGATATGGGTTAATGGCCACGCGACGGATCATAACACTGTTTGTGCTGAATACGTCGATGTCTTCTAAAAAGGATTATTGTGTCACGCCATTTTCTTTGAAAGAAAATACATTTATTTGACTACAAAGTGATCATTACAAAACTAAAACAGTACAAACAATTTAACGATACATAAAAAAGAACAATGTGAAAAGAGAGCAAAAAGCAAATCATTAAATATCTAATCAAAAATAAAATTTTTTGGTCAAAAGGGCCCTGTCTCCGCTTTTGTTGCCGTGTGTCTGCTGAGTAGGCATTAAAATTATTAAAAGTGGACACGGCAATCCTGTTATTCTGACAGAGCCCAAGTGTGACCATCGAGGATAAAGGTTTTTTAATAAATTAATAAACATTACGATACAAATAAAAGTATCGGTCTTACGCACGGGTGAAGGTTATATGCCAAAATATGTATAAAGCCATTAACCATTATTAATAAATAAGTAAATAAATATCCACTGTCATTCACACAGCGTCATCTAGCCCAATTCAAGCGTAGAGTATGGGTACGAAACAACGGATAAAATACTTATATACTTTTTTTATAACATACATATTGTACATAGAAACACTCAGACCGATACAGACATGTTCATGCACACAAAATTTTGTACTGCCGGGGATCGAACCGGAAGTACCAAAGGCCTTTAGCGTAATAGCGGACTCCTAGCATTACACCAAAGGGGTCGTCAAACAATAGATTTTCTATTGTCGCCGGATTCCCGACATTCAGTGGGTTAACATTTCTATATACCTTAAGGAGTAATAAGTTAAAATAATATTCGGTATTACGCTGAATATAAAGCGACCAAAGCCGCGGGCAAAAAGTAGGGAGATATAAACGTTTTATAAAGAGCATAGAAAACATATCTGGGGATTACTGTTTAACGTCAGTTGCCACTTACCTACAGGTGAACTGTCAGCTTAATTGGAAACATTATTTGTAAATACATACTATAAAAGAGCCATAAGAAACACCGCGTCACTTCAAGGCTTTTATTGCCCTTTGACATATAAATGACACACGGCACTGCGCGAGGATGGGTACGACGTGCAAGATTTCCAATCTTCGGAATGGGCGAATCGATTCCTTTCATGTCTACCTGTGTCGTTCTTACTCAGTAAACACCGATTTACTCTGAGAGCGTTATGTTTTATAATGGAGTACCTTTGTTTGGTTGCTTTTTTAGATATTATATGAATAATAATAATGCCTAGTGTGTGTGTGTAGAGCGTCGGTGGCTCAATGGTGTGGACTGTCGCCTTCCTATCGAGAGGGCTGAGGTTCAAATCCCGACACGTACCAATGTGTTTTCGAATTTCCGAAAAGATATGTACGTTATCCGACGCTCTTACGGTGAAGGAAAACATCGTGAGGAAACCTTCATGCACGCCTGCGAAGTGATTCGAAGGTTGTGTGTGAAGTCGTCCAATCCGCACTGGGCCCGCGTGGACGACTAAGGCCTAATCACCCTATACGGGTAGGCTCGTGCCCCTCGGTGGGGACGTTTAATGAGCTGATGATGATGAATGCCTAGCGTGTAGGTTGAATTATTCAACACAATTGTTCTACGCATTATTGTTTATAATAATGTAGGCACGAGTACAGTTCTTTTCTATTAGACACAAAAGTTTTTTAACCGCTCTTTCTATTTTGCTTGTAGAAAAACTTCATTTTATATCCGAATATGAGAGACCTAACATCTGTTGTCTCGGGTATCGGGCGCAGTGCGGCGTTGATGGAGAATAATAACTGTTTATCAGTTGTTGGTCAGGCGTATCACTTACCATCAGTCGAGCGTCCCGACCGACCTGTTCACTTAGTAACATAAACAAATTCAAGAGTCTAGATGATGTCATCCACAGGAAGTGATACAACTGTCAAGAATAGTCAAAATTAATTTACTCAATGATATTAGAACCTTAAGTAGAGCGTAATCATTCGTAAAAGGCAAGCAAACGCACCGGTTGCACTTATGGTGTCGCCTTTGTCATTAGGCAGAGGTGAACACTATCCATCAGGTAACTTTCTTGCTCCCAAAAACGTAAAAAAGGAAAAGTACCTACGTGTTGTTCGTGTATGTACCTAAATAAAAATAAAAAAATTCACACACACTAACACAGCGCTATTATTATAACAACCGTCTTTTGTTTAACATTTACAACAAAAATCCTCATAATAACGCCCAGAAACAAGCAATAGTTTCTATTTTATCACGTCCCCGACCAAAATCATACATTACACGTTAATCACATAATACGGTGATAAAACCAATTCAGCGCTTCAAGCGTAATGTGTCATGCGGCCCGGCTTATTAGAGCGCTAATGGTGCCCAAGAGTTATGACCACTCAGCGTAATAAGCGCTTGACAAAAACAGAACTTTTCTGACGAACAATTTGGTTTAATGGTTGCGAAGTTGGCTACTACAACAAAAGTTTCAGATTTGATAGTGTTCAATATTACAATTTGTGTGCTTGTTCATACATGTTTTTATTGGTCTGGGTGTTTCTATCAACCAATCAGCTTGCAATCGTCCTAATGTATACTGCACTTGATCATTTTCTGTCCTAGAGATGACAATATTACTAATGTTCATCATCAACTCATTAAACGTCCGAGGGCCACAAGCCTACCCGAAAAGGGTACATAAGTATTAGTCGTCCACGCGTGCCCAGTGCGGATTGAACGACTTCACGCACACCCTTGAATCTCTTCGCAAGAGTGTGCAGGTTTCCTCACGATTTTTCCTTCACCGTAAGAGCGTCGGTTAAACTTACATATAATTTTGAAAATATATACATGGTGGGATTTGAACCTGCACTCTTCAGGTCGAAAGGCAACAGTTCACACCACTGAGCCACCAACCATCACGCACACATGTTAAATGAAGTAAAATATGACTGTCACATTTATTCACGTAATGTACGAGTACTTGCCTATGTGATTTGTTAGGTAGAGTTCTTGCTGCTTATATATAACACATCTCCTAGATCATCATCATCATCATCAGGTTATTAAACGTCCCACCGAGGGGCACGAGCCTACCCGTATCGGTGATTAGGCCTTAGTCGTCCACGCGGGCCCAGAGCGGGTTGGACGACTTCACACACAACCTTCGAATCTCTTCGCAGGCGTGCATGAAGGTTTCCTCACGATGTTTTCCTTCACCGTAAGAGCGTCGGATAACGAACATATATTTTTCGAAAATTCGAAAATACATTGGTACGTGTCGGGATTTGAACCTCAGCCCTCCCGGTAGGAAGGCGACAGTCCACACCACTGAGCCACCGACGCTCTCCTAGATCCAACAACATACCTACTATCTCCTAGATAGTAGGTATGTTATTTACACTACAAACATGTGTGCACTATACGCTTATTTTATTTCATTAATAAAGATCATTAATGTGCAAGTTGAAGTGGCAGTGGGCTGGACACGTATGTCGCAGAACCGATGGCCGTTGGAGCAGACGAGTTCTGGAGTGGAGACCGCGTCTCGGCAAGCGTAGCGTAGGACGCCCACCGGCCCGATGGACCGACGACTTGCAAAAAGGTCGCTGGTGAAGCTGGATGAGAAAAGCGGAGGACCGGGATATCTGGCGCAAAATGGGGAGACCTATGTCCAGCAGTAACCTGCGATAGATTGAAGAGAGAGAGAGAATGTTCATAGGGATATGTGATATTTAAATGTAAAGGTTCATATATGTAAAAGTTGGGCCATAATTAACATTTGAATTTCCATTGTTACAGGAGAGCACACCTCAGATGCTGCTTGGAAAAACTTAAGGACATGGTGCCCTTAGGACCTGAGGCGTCTAGACACACGACATTAGGATTATTAACTAAAGCCAAAAGATTTATAAAGGTAAGTGATCTTGTTCACAAATGTGTTTATATGAAACATATAGAAATGATTATTGTATCATTGAACGTATAAACGGTCTCCCCCATTTTGTCTGGCGCAAAATGGGGAGACCTATGTCCAGCAGACTGCAATAGGTTGAAGAGAGAGAGAAAACGTATAAACACGTTCTACATTCATATAAGTTTCCTTATATACTTAAAATGAAAAGAAAAGCATGAATTGACCCATAGACATCCGAATATACAATTAGACTGGACGAGCCGCCAAGTTTATAGGCAGTCCCAGTGTCGCAATTTCTTTTCGGTTCTTACCTGTGAAAAGTTATTATATTTCTTGGTAAATTTACTGATTCATTGCGATGATGGCATGTTACAATTGCACAGGATGGCAAATTTCAAAACGGTAATTTCTTGTAATATTCGTGCGTCTTGACTCGTCTCACAGAGCGTAAACTGGCAGCCAGTGTATGCTCGTTGAGCTTACATTTGTCGCACTTTAAACGCGGCTTGCCCCATCTCCTGTATTGGGAAATCTGTGATTGACCCCTTAAGTACATTTAACGAATAACAGCGGTGAAAAACAAATAAAGCTATATTTCCCAAGTTGAATGTTCGATGCATTTCACGGTTAAATGCAATGATGCAAACTCTCACCGCGGCTCCTAATCAAATAAACGGTTTCGCGCTTCGAACTCGAACTTTGCCAATTTTCAAGAAGCAATACAGCCTCCCGCCTCTCGCCGCGGCTTCCGGTTCCGGCCAGGCTGTGGACACAGCGGGCTTTGAAATATATACATATAAATAAAGTTGGGAGTGTCGGTTTGTAATATTGAAATAACCGTTTTTTTACATGTATATATTATGTACCGAGCAAACACCATAAATCTTTTTTTTCTAATTTTTGTCTGTCTGTCTGTTTGTTTAGGTAAATCTTTGAAATGGCTGTAGTGTTTTTGGCGGGACTTTTTTTTGGTAGATAGCTGATGTATGTAATAAATAAAATGAAGGCTACATTTATTTCTTTCTTTATTTTAGAAAAATGAGAGAAGTTTGTGGTATGGGTATTAACCCTTTGACCGTCAATGAAGCCTTAAGGCGCCAGCCACAATAGATTTTCTATTGTGTCTGGAATTCTGGATTCCCTGCGTTCAATGAGTTAAACAACGGCTAAATTATTATTATACCCTATATACTTTTTGTAAATACATACATAGCAGCGAACCAATGCAAACACATATTTTCATGCCCAGGGATCAATAATGTATATAATAATATTTTGTTGTTTAATAATACAAGGTTATTAATACCAGAGGTATCGTGTCAGTCTGTCTGTCTGTGGATATTATCTATTATCAATAGTTAATACTTAACATTATTAATTATTATATATACTCGTATTATTACGTGTACAGTCTCTCGTTTACATAACCAGATTAACATTTACTACAGAAAATAATATAAAGTCCGTTATACATACTCTTCTTAGTAGAAGTAACTTTCCGACCTCTCTGTCCTTATGCGTGTTACATGTTTATACAAAAATTAGATATACATATTTTATTTAATAATATTACCATTTGTTAATTTTCCTTCATTCGCACTAACAAACTCCTTCAATTACCATAATCGTGTATTTGAAGTTGCCATAGTGATAAAAAAAAACATGATTAAAAAACCATTTCCCTATCTAAATATATGTATTACGCCGAGTAAAGCCACACACTCGAGACACTAAGTTGTCTCAGAACCCAGTGTGCCCACGGCCTTACAACAAGAAAACCTGCCATGAACAAAAGGGCAAAGGGTTAGCACTTCCGGGCTGCGCAGCTTCCGGTGGCGTCACTTCCTGTTAGGGGGTTCCCCTGGGGCGTAGACTCGGCCCCAGCTTTTTTAAGCTCCGTATGCTTTCAGTGGTAATGGAAAAAAAAGAACGTTGTGTCCATAGATGGAGATTTGGCTGAAAAAAACAAGCTTTCGCTAAAAGCCTATTTGTGTGTTTACTTTGACCCTTCTAATAGGCTTTTTCGTTTGTTTACGGATCCGTTGATAGGTTATATTGTGTATTCTGGGATAGTTATAAAATAAATAATAAATCAATGTAAAATAGTTTATGGTTAGGTAACTAAACAACTGATACTGGGGGGGGGGGGGGAAGTTGTCTGGCAAAACGTTACATTGCAATACAAGGGCAAAATGAAAAGTGATCAGATTTCCTTTTTTTATGTAACAAAGTGTATAGGACGCTCACCGCGATGGTAAGTGATACGCCTGACTTACACTGATAACTGATAAACAGTTATTATTCTCCATCAATGCCGCACTGCGACCGACACCCGAAACAAAGTGACATATAACCAATGATGTAAAAAGTATTGATTCGTGATATGCTCACAAAACAATCGAAAAAAGTGTTCCGAATGCAGCGACAGCACACATACATGTGCATATTTCGAATGAGCGTACATTTACTTAAACAAAAGCCTACAAACTGTATTCCCTTTAGCGGTTCGTTTTTGAGCCACGGTGGCGTATCTACTGTTATATATACAGAATATCATTGCATATAACATATAGACGTATTCGTATGTAAGAAATGTATATTTATGTGTACACATCTTAAGTAAACGTTTAAGGAACGATCCATAAAGTCGGGCCCGAAGTCGATTGGACACCAGCCATCAATCAATGTCCACCCAGCACTATGTCGAACGGCTGGACCGAATCAAACGAATATTATTATTCAACGAGATAAAATATGTCCCTGATGTAGGGAATTCTATAAATAAATAATATCTACCGACATTCACACAGCGCCGTCTAGCCCCAAACTAAGCATTGAGCCTGTAAACAACGGATTAACTTAATGTAAAACGTAAGCTCGGCCCCAGTTTTCGAAGCTCTGTATGCTTTCAGTGGTAATGGGATATTAATTAGGCTATAATATGGTTACTAAACAACGGATACACAACTTTTTTCTTGTCAATAAATACAAATACATATTGTACATAGAAACACCCAGACCAATACAAACAGATATGTTCATGGACACAAATGTTTGTACTGCCCGGAGATTGAACTCGGAACCCTTGGTATGATAATATATAATAGACTTTCACCCATTACACCACATGGTCGTCAAACGGTCAAATTAACTATTGCTTCTACGCCATGACGTTAGTACGTATTGACATGAAAATTTAGAAGTACTAGTACTTTGCCGTGGTTTGACGCACGAACTGCGCGCTTTAACGTGACTTAACGGAGCGATTTGAGGTTATGCTTACTACGGGAGTATATATTATACCGCGGGAAACACCGTGGGCCAACATCTAGTTATTAATAAAAAATTTAGAAACTTCTGAACTTATTTTCAACTTAACTTTTATAAACTAAGCATAAACTTACCATGCGGTTTTAGGTAAGAACTAAAACTCACAACCTTACAAACATACCTTACATTCCTTACTGCTTAAACGAAAACTCTAATTACCATACAAATTTGTACGAGCACTTTCATTGCGTACGTGACTGTTCGCTGTCCACCCTCAAAGCCATCAAACTTCCACCATAAATAATATTCGTAGGCCCAAAAACCGAAATTGTTTGTCTTATACATTCAACATCGCAGTCCTTACTTCTTGGTAAATAAGAATCAGATTCGCTCAAACCAGACTTATAGGCAAATAGTCTGGCACATCAAAGTGAAGCTATTAATTTCAAAGACAGCGTATACAAAATGCACGCGATGCAGACACGCCATTTTGACGCGACTACGTATAATTTACGCGGCAATTAGCTCAAATGTTAATTTCATATTAATATACAACAACGGAATAAGCGGTTAGCACCGATTGTATGCGAGAATGTGGATTGTCCTTAAATAATTTGTAGAGTTAAACATTGGTGATGGTTTCATATTATTGGTTATTAGTTTGTGGTGCAGTTTGATGTAATGTTTTTGAGATAAGATACTACTAAGTTTCCATGTACGATCCCGTTTTCGGAATCCCAGTGTGCCTTTTGAACTTGGCCTTTTTCTAGGTGCTTTGGTTTTAACTTCGGAAGCCTTGGTGCGATAGCCGATGTCTCAACGATTACATCACATGGGTCGTCAAAACTTTAATTCCTCTTCTTCTTCTTATCGGGTCGATATGGATTCACAAGTTATATATAGTAACGCGACCAATATTGGGCCAGTTTATCGCCCTTTCATTTGCCATCCAGAGGTCCCGGAAACCGCACGAAGATGGACAGTTCGGGCAAGACAGTAAATATTCCATTGTCTGAGGGGTATCACAGTCGCACAGACTGCTTCTGGAATATCCCTATCTTACCCGGTTCTAACGGCATCGGCCAACACCCACCCGCAGTCAATTCATAGTTTTCCAGACCGCCCAGGGAAGATCACCGCCCGGAGTCAGCTCTTCAGCCAAACGGGGGTGTTTCGACGAGTTCGGGAATCATTCATTCCACCACATCAGCCTGGCCTTAGACGCCTCAGCGGGAACTTTAATTAATAAATACCAGCAAATCTCTTAATTTTAGTTTATTTCCAGCCAAATACGTCCACTGCTGATCAAAGGCGTCTCACACGGTAAGATGTGATCCCTAGCAGTTAAAAACCATCTGCTACCCACCACCTTAATCAGGTCATCGGTCTAACTGGTGAAGGGTTCGGCAGGCTTTTTTTCCGTTACGAGGACTCCCCTCAAGATCCTTTCCGCCCCAACAACTATCGGTTCTATGTGCTCCTCCACTTAAATCTATTACATAAAATAAGTGTCTGTTTGTTATATTGAAAAAATTTTTTTTCTTCATGCATATGAACATATATATACTGACGCGTGACAAAAAAATTTTTTTAAAATTGATGTCAAACAGACAGACGGACGTCTGTCTGTTTGTTTTCCGGGTAATCTCTGAAACAGCTGGATGGATTTCGACGGGACTTTTTGGCAGGTAGTTGATGTAATAAGGCAAAACATAGGGTACTTTCATTTTAGACAGTACTTTTTATCTTTGAAAAGTAAAGCAACGTTTTGCACACGCGTCGCTTACGTTGCGCTCTTTTAGGTTATTTTACTGCGGGAGCATCACAGACATCCGAATATACAATTAGACTGGACGAACCGCCAAGTTTATAGGCAGTCCCAGTGTCGCAATTTCTTTTCGGTTCTTACCTGTGAAAAGTTATTATTTAGTTGGTAAATTTACTAATTCATTGCGATGATGGCATGTTACAATTGCACAGGATGGCATTTTGGAAAAAAAACGGTAATTTCTTCTAATATTCGTGCGTCTTGACTCGTCTCACAGAGCGTAAACTGGCAGCCAGTGTATGCTCGTTGAGCTTACATTTGTCGCACTTTAAACGCGGCTCGCCCCATCTCTTGTGTTGGGAAATCTGTGTGGAGCATATAATCTTATAACGCGGGTAATACCGCGGGGAACAGCTAGTTTGGAATAAATGATTTTACTCGTAAACAACTTGTTTATTACATAGATAACGTTCACACGCCGAATTGGTATCAGCCTATCCATTATCACCCTCGCAAGTGAAACTATTACGGAATCGCTCCCATATCATAATGACCACCGGCAGTATATAAAGTACCTCTGACAGAATCAGCAAGTTTTCCGATTAGCGCGGAAACAGTTTCCCCCTTGTCCGCCTTCACATCTCCCCCCCAGTACCCTCATATTCATTCTCGATGAGGAAATTGTAAATCTCGCGGTCCCTGGAATTTATTAAGCATTATCTCTGTTGGTGTTTGCTATAGTGAGTGTTTAAGTGTAATTAGTTGATATTTTTGGTTGGATTTAGTTTGTTGATAGTTTGATGTTTCGGTGATGGTTAGCTCTCAAATCGACAACAATATTATTCAGTTAAATGTTATTATGAACTCATCAGCATCAGCTCATTATAAGTCCCCACTAAGGAGTATGAGCCTACTCGTGAAGGGTGTATAGGCCTTAGTCTAATATCTTTTAATACTGCTTTGTTATGGACAAGGGTATCACTTACCAACAGGTGAGCGTATGGACATCGCGTTGACTTTATGGCTTAAAAAAAAGAGTTTCCTAATTTATAAGCCGGTGAAGGATTTATGTGTTCACCATAAAAGAGCTTTATTTTAAATATTTATTTCAGTAAAGCATTTTTTAATTTGAGCTTACTCTTCTACTCGCTAATTACTTTATGAAATAAATGTTCAAGAGAAGAAGCTTAGCGAAGCATTCAGTAAATCCATAATAACAAAGACAGCTGAGCTTATAGCGTATATATTTAATCAAAGCTCGCTCGAGTCGTCCGCTATTTTTCAGGCTGCTCGCGTTTTTCCACCGGAGAACCGACAAGCTGGAAATAATAAATTGAACAGCAAGCAACGTTGTTGGAATTAAGTTCAGCTGACGTGCCTTGATTGTTCGTTATCGTCGAATAGATGTTTAAGATGGTTGTTTATTTTTTAAAAGATATTTCTTTTGAGGTTTCAGCTCTTTTCTTTCATAAATAATTAATAATAATCACCAGAGTGACGGTGGCTCATTGGTGTGGATTGTTGCCTTCCGATCTGGTGGGGGCAGGTTTTAATCACGCCACATAATAAGTTTTCGAATTTAAATTATATCTAAAATTATATGTACATTTATCCGACGCTCTTACGGTGAAGGAAAACGTGACGAAACCTGCGCACGCCTACGAAGTAATTCAAAGAAGTTGGCCAATCCGCTCTTAAGCCGCCCGCTACTAAGGCCTATACACCCTACACGGGTAGGCTCGTGCCCCTCTGTATATTGCTGCCTCTTAAAATGTTAATAATTTTCAAGATATTTCAGTGAGGCATCTGTTAGCAATTTTGACTTATGTTTTCTATAAATACCAGTGTGACTATACATTACCTTCACTATCTCAAAATTAAATATAATGAAAAGTACTCCTGTTTGCTACATATTTTGTGAATAATGGTCTCATCATACAAGTCAGTGTGCAAAATTAAGCTCAAATACTGCTGATTTAAAAATCAAAATCGAACCGCCGTTAACACTTGACCTCAAGTAAACCCTGAAAACACGAATCTAATAAGGAATCCAACCACAAAATTACCACCCAATTTTTAATGGTACCGCTTCCCCGGCAAGAGGTAATCCAGTGGTTGGTATTAATCAAGGCCGTAATGAAGCTGGGCGAGTCCGCGTCTCCCGAGTCCCGTTACAAGGTCGGAACCTCTGGCCCCAACATCAATATCTACGTAGCGCTGAGAGCATTTTCGGCGAGTAACGATTGTTTTTTGGAGGCCCCGCTAAGAGGCCGGCTATTAACGCAGAGAGCGGGAAAACAAAATGGCCGCCGTGAGAGTTTTTTTTGTTTCACTAATGTAGCAATGGAATTTATCGCCGGCCTGATAGTTAACATTTACTGGGCATAAGGCGTAGCAGAGCATCTCATAAATACTCTTTAGCTTACTTTATGAAGTAACGTCTTGGAATACGCTCTTCACTTAGGTGCTTGAGCAACGTCTTTTATTGTGTTATTAAGATTTGCCTACATGTCGCAATAAATTGAGCTTTTTGTCTTAATATTTTATAAGTCATCAAATAATATTCCTTATAATCCCTGGTCTCAAATTGAATAAAATTAAACAAATTGAAATTGAAGCTAAAATTGGTAGGTACTTGGAATTGATACGAACGTGTTCATTTAACGATCCCACAAGTAAAAGGCGAATTAGAGCCCAAAGAAATTTCTTTTTACATTTTCTTATCATATTGAACGAAAAAGAAGCCGCAAATAGAGTATTTTCCAACCCGACTTCCTAGAATATTGGAGAATATGTATTTTTAGATCACACAATCTGTTAAACGTAAACCCATAGCAACACCCTTTTGTCCGGTGTTGAAGGGAAAACCTAATTGCATGGTATTATAAGGATCCGTAATTGCTCCTAAAACGTATGATATAAAAAGTATATAAAGTCATATCACCTTTGAAATGACGGAAGGCGACTTTCGGAGTCGTTGGTATATTTTTCTTTGGTATTGCAAGACTCAAAGAATAAAAGTATGGTAAGTTCTATTACAAGCCAGTAATAATGTGTAACATGAAATCAATGAATTATCCAGCCTATACCGTTTAACTCTAATGCACAGGCCTTCCCACATACGAGTAGCATGGATATGGGGAAGACCTCGACAACCGAGACGATGGATGTTAGGTATTTTTATGTTACAAATTGTACAGGATGGTCAGGACACTCACCTCATGGAGACTATTGACTGATAACAAGTTATTCATCATCATCATCATCAGCTCATTAAACGTCCACACCGAGGGGCACGAGCCTACCCGTATAGGGTGATTAGCCCTTAGTCGTCCACGCGGGCCAGTGCGGATTGGACGACTTCATACACAACCTTCGTATCTCTTCGCAGGCGTGCATGAAGGTTTCCTCACGATGTTTTCCTTCACCGTAAGAGCGTCGGATAACGTACATATATTTTCGAAAATTCAAAAGCACATTGGTACGTGGCGGGATTTGAACCTCAGCCCTCCCGGTAGGAAGGCGACAGTCCACACCATTGAGCCACCGACGCTCAAAAAAATATTCTTCATTAATTATTTAATTTATTATTCTCCATTAATGCCGCACTGCGCCCGTCACCCGATACTACAGATGTTGGGTCTTTATACCAGGTAATTTTACTAGCTACAGTGTCCTTATCCCGAGACACTAAAGTGTAACACTTTTATTTGACGGGATGATGTCTGGCACTGCGGTGGTACGTACCTGGACGACTCAATATCGAGTCTTCCTATCGCAGACATAATTCTCCCCCATACATAGGACATAGAATCTTAGTAAACCTTAATCTAATAAATGTAAGTCTAGAATAGAATAGAATATTTCTTTATTTGCTAGTCTCATTATAAGCTCACCATACGTCCCCACCTTTTTTTTTTTTTTTTTCGAAATGATTTTGTTGTTGGCTGCAGATGGCCTTAACGACGTCACCGGATGAAAATGGCGAGCCTAGCTCAGCCGATGATTGGCTCCGGTCGCGGCACGACACCGCTTACGGATACCTATCGAAGTAGGAGAAGAAGGACGGCCACTAAGGGCGCCCACTAGGGCTCGAACCTCGACTTAGGAATATGACGGAGTGAGACGCTGTAAGGATTGGGAATAAACGTCCCACCAAGGGGCACGAGCCGCTCTTATAGGGTGTATAAACCTTAGTCGTCCCCGCAAGCCGAGAATTCAACGACTTCACGCACAATCTTTGAATATCTTCGCAGGCATGTGCAGGTTTCCTCATGATGTTTTCCTTCGCCATAAGAGCATCGGATAACGTACATATAATTTTGAAAATCCGAAATTCAGTGGTAGGTGGCGGGGTTAAAAGCTGCACTCTGTAGATCGAAAAGCCACCAATGACCTACCGACGTTCTTCCGATCGAAGTCTTGTCGTCAGTAAATCTAAACGATAAGAAGGCCGAGGTCGAATTTATATAGAACTGGTACAACACAACCGTGCCATATTTCACACACATTACAAGCTCAGCGTTTCGTAAATCCTTACAAGGTTTTACAAAGTCACGATCGACATTTCGCACGGCAGCCGCCCAAGGTTGGTGCGCGATTTAGCGATTTGGTAGTTGGTAATTCGAACACAATTTCGCTTTGTAAAATTGAAATAATCAAAGGTCATATTTGACAAGCCATTTGGTGTAATGGTTGAGATGTCGGCTACTACACCACGGGTTCCGGGTTCGATCCCCGTGCAACTATTTGTGTGCATAGACATATCTGGTATAGGTGTTTCTATCTATGATACATATGCATTTACAATGAAAGGTATATAAGTATATTTATCCATGTTTTGTGAATGTCATTGGATATAATCCAATGTATAATTAACTATTTATTATCATACACATACTCCTAATTGAAGTCTATCGTCGACTTTATCTGTATAGTATTTATGTTTAAATGAAGCACATTTCATAAATACACACAAAAAAGTTCATCCAGTCATTTACATAGCGCTATCTGTAAAAGTAAATATACACTTTGCTTATTCTCTCACTAGACCACGAGGGTAAACTTTGTGCTATTAGAATTTTGTACCCAACCCCTTCTTGACAACACTTAGGGGGACACTTAAACGACAAAAAATCCAGGACTAAGAAAATTAATTAGCCATAGAGCAAAGCCGGGGATTTAATTGCGTGATTTTATTAAAAAAATTCAAGTGGGGCATTGAGCGCTCGCAAGTTTCGCCATAAAGAAAATTCCAGTCGTAAACGTGGGATGGAGGCTTTAAGCTTTCCCTTAATGACTGTTGCTGACTTTCGGAGGATGCGTCTTAATAGGCAGGAAGCACGCTCCAATTTAAGACATACTGATATTCCGTATTGAAATTAATTCCTAAGATCATGTATATTTAATAGTAGTACGCATCTTTGAAAATGTCATAACGCCCTAAGCCGAGGTTCGGGTCCCACTCTGGGTCGCCCTTAGGCTCGTTGTGTAAATTTTTAAGGCTAAGAGCCATCTGCGCTCACCAATTGCCCGGTGTAGCTGTAAAGGCCATCTGCGGCCAACAACAGTATCAAAGTATTGAGTACCTAGTTAAAATTACTTTTCGTTTAAGTATCAAGTATCTCAGTGGTGTGGACTGTTGCCCCCTTACCGAGAGGGTTGAGGTTCAAATCCCGCCACGTACCAATGTGTTTTCGAATTTTCGTAATTATATGTACGTTACCCGACGCTCTTAAGATGAAGAAAACATCGTGAGGAAACCTTCGCGCACGCCTGCGAAGAGATTCAAAGGTTATGTGAAGTCGTCCAATTCACTCTGGGCCCGCGTGGACGACTTAGGCCTAATCACCCTATACGGGTAGGCTCGTGCCCCTCGGTGGGGACGTTTAATGAGTAGTAGTAGCCTGATGCGAAATATGGAGTAGTATAAATCAAAGTTTAGTCCATATATTCAATTAAGGCTTAATAAAAAGCACTCAAAATTGAAAATCACCGGAAATTCACTTCTATTCTGAAGATCACCTATTCACAACGTTGTTATAGAATCGAACGTAACTATACAAAGTTCCGTCCAAACCACAGCGGTCAGACATCCAATACTGTCGGTATTTATGTATTTATCTTAGCGTGGCGCGCAATTATCGCGAGTTGCGCACCGTACATGAAATATGTCCCGGCGAACAATGGCCGATTTCAATCATGGCCGCCGTAGGAAGCGGCCGCTGTAAATTTGGCTGTGTTGAATGCGACGCCGATCGGGCGAGAACAGGCTCTATACAGCCGTGCTATCCAAATATGGACGTTGAATTTCCAAATTTAATTAGTATTTGTCGTAATGACCAGCGGGCTGAGCGCGCTTTTTGACAGCTATAACCTAACTACACTTGGACAGAAATACAACTTTTTAGTCAATTTCTTATCGCGCTAATCATTTGACAGCTAGTTTAGACGAAATTTAACCGAATATCGAAAAAGTCAACTGTAACAGGATATCGTAACTACACCTATATTATAATCGACTTTCTAACTTGTCTTATGACATAGATATTATGCAACCTCGGTTGAACAAACTTTGAATAATTTCCTAAAAGTTTTTCAGGATATTATTGAACCTTTAAGTCAGGTTTCACAACCTCTTCGCTCACAATTAAATTACGCGAGTGTAAGCGAAGAGGTTAAAGTTAAGGAAGGATAAATGTTTTTTTAACCTCCCAAATTTGCAGTTTTTGTGGTCACATGAACATTTACGCGATTTAATGCGTACATTTATATTTGGTTTAATGTAATGTAAAATTTGAGGAGTATTCCTTTAAATAAATATATTATGTAAACAAATATATATTTACATAAACATTACTATATACATGTACATCACTAGATAGTTTTCTCAAACTATTTATTAAATAAACCATTTTAAAATTGAACTTAATCGGCATAATTGAGTTTTTCATATTGACAGAATATATTGTATACAGTGATCGTTTTATCGTTTGGATCCCCTACATTCGACATATTTTCTGGGACTGAGATTTTCAAAGTGTTTCAAACGTGTTACAGACAATATTAAATCGCGCTTGAAACACTTTGGAAATCTCTGCCCTAGAAGATATGTCGAAAGTAGGGAATCCATAACGGTGAAACGAGCACTGTATGCAATATGAGGCAAACAATATCCGACAAGGAGACGCGGGGAGGGCACTCATCCGCGCGGAACATCCGTCAGATATATCGACGCCTCTGGAAACAATCACATCCGTACAACACTTTCGTTATCCTTACTTCAGGGTTGCCGACGTAAAAAAAATTTTTTTTATTCATGTGGCGGTAGGTTTTGCCTATAAGGATGTTGATATAATGGTCTGGTATTGTGTTGCCGAACTATCAATAGTTGACCTCAATCATCTATACTATCGATAAGCCGATACTATTGCTTTTGCCCAACTATCGATAGAATATCGATAGTCGACTATCGAGCGGTAACATTGGTCTGGTAGACTTGGATTTGCTACCCGCCACTTTAACCACGTAATTGATCCATCTGGTTGGACGGCGTACGCTTCTTTACCCAACGTAGAATCCACTCGAGACCCATTCCGTACTTTAAATAAACATTAGTCGCTTATCATAGCTCCTTGCTTAAATGTAGGTGAGATGGCACTGTGCGAATATCAGAGGTTTTTTATCATAATTTATTTTATGATTTTATGTATATTTATATTTTTTTAATTGGTGATTTTAAAAAGGCGATGTTGCCAACCCTCATGTCATTCTCGCACGTTAGCCCAAGACAAAGGTCCCGCGCGCGGCGGAGCGTACGCGCCCAACAAAAACTGTTTTGATGTTGTGCGATTTGAGCCGCCATGATGGATTGGACGCCATTTTGTTGTTGCCATAACGCCTTCCGTTCGTGTAATGGACGCTGACAGAAAAAATGTGTTTTACAGAACACTTCGCTGCGTTACGTAGGGGCTTTAAGCCAAAGATATTTTATCCTATTTTATTTGTACATGATTTTTTGGTTACAAATGATTCGTATCGCCAAAAAAATTGCTTTTACGTACATACTATACGAGTACATTACAACCGCATTAAATTAACATTCTTTAATGGTTAGAAAATATTTGAACAGACCATTTTGGCAGTATTAAAAATAATTCATTCCTTTCAATCCGCGTCTAGGCAAGCGTAGCGTAGGACGGCCTCCAGCCCGATGGACCAACTATTTGCGAAAAGTTGCTGGTGGAGGCTGGATGAGAAAAGCGGAGGTCCGGGATATCTGGCGCAAAATGATCTATGTCCAGCAGTGGACTATGAGAGGTTGAAGAGAGAATTCCTACACTCATAATGTGACACCAATCGAACCCCCGATTCCACCGCATAATGCAACGTCACTAACCAATACCCCATCTTGCCAGTCGTAACTTTTACAACTTCAACTATAATTATGTAAATTTGATAACAGAATAAATTAAACTGACTTATAAATGATATTGGACGCGAGCAAACTAGGCGGGGTTATTGGTGACTGGGGCGCCGTTTAAATATTAAATTCCGAGATTAACTTGAACTTGTCCCGGGGTTGGTTAATGTAGCGACGAGAATAGGCAAGTTTATTTGATAGCGACAGAATTTTAAGACACGCGTTGCATTGCCGCTTTGGTGTTGCAAATTTTGTTTCGCCGGCAATCTGTCTGCTTTCTTGCGCGCAAGCTATTGTAATGATGCAGACAATGGCGATTAAATCGTCAATAATGTCGCAAATTGTATGGGATTGATATAGGTTGATGAAAAGTGACGTCATCGCCTTATGTGACTTCAGTCATACTCAGAGGGTTTACCACACAGCCATTTCTTAAAACAGTATTTGTAAAATCTGTAATGAAAAACAAGAGCGTCGGTGCCTCAATGGTGGAGGGCTGAGGTTCAAATCCCAAAACATAAATGTGTTTTCGAAATTATATGTACGTTATCCGATGCTCTTACGGTGAAGGAAAACATCGTGAGGAAACCTTCATGCACGCGTGTGAAGACATTCAAAGGTTGTGTGTGAAGTCGTCCAATTCGCACTGGGCCCGCGTGGACGACTAAGGCCTAATCACCCTATACTGGTAGGCTCGTGCCCATCGGTGGGGACGTTTAACGAGCTGATGATGATTACTATGACGATACGTCAGCATTTTGTACCAGTAAAGCGAAATAATATTACAATACTGTTTTAAAGGGGTGTCGATCTTTAGTTATATGGTTACTAAGACTATATTCAAAAAAATGTTCATGTATCTGATCCATAGTACTTTTATGCGGTCGGTTCTCGGACTTTAAATTACCAGTACTTTTTGAAAATATCGAATAGGTACAAGCCGGTTAATATACCAAGCAATATTATCAGTATAACCCGTGTAGTTTGAAAAGTCATCACTACATACCGAACGTTATTCGCCACGATTACCTCTTTAAATTGCGCGGTAACACCAAGAAATCACGGCGGTACATACGAGTAGACATCCTCCCATAGACATTTTCCCCCCCGGTATAATTTATTGGGCGATCGTTATTGCCTGCGTCGTGGTATCACCCCGCCTCATTACCCTGGGATATATCCAGCCGGATAATTCACGGACAACAGAAAATGCTCCTTTAAAATACCCTACAATATACATGTATCCTATTCCTATTCAACCTATCGCAGTCCACTGCTGGACATAGGTCTCCCCCATTTCGCCCAAATATCCCGGTCCTCCGCTTTCCTCATCCAGCCTCCACCAGCGACCTTACGCAAGTCGTCGGTCCATCGGGCCGGAGGGCGTCCTACGCTACGCTTGCCGAGACGCGGTCTCCACTCCAGAACTCGTCTATACATGTATATTAATATGTTACTCGTATGTGTAAGGAGCGTGTGGCTCATTGGTTCGGACTGTTCTGTGTTCTGACCGATCTGGAGGGTGCAGGTTAAATCCCGTCACGTACCAATGTCTTAACGAATTTTCGAAATTATATGTACGTTTATCCGTCGTTGTTACGGTGAAGGAAATCATCGTGAGGAAACCTGTGCACGCCTTGGGTTGTGCGTGATGTAGGCCAATCCGCACTGGGCCCGCGTGGACGACTGAGACCTGTACACCCTTTACGGGAAGGCTCGTGCCCTCGGTGGGGATGTATATGACCTGATGATGATCTTTGATTAAAAAGAAATAGTGCTCGAGCTTTATGTGCATAGACAACTTCGTTTTGGTTTACTATTGTTCCCGGTTTTGCCTCCACTGTATTTCCATAAAATATTGTAATGACTTTTTCCAATGATACATCTTTATAAACTGTTACGGACTTTTTGGTTTAGACTGGCCAGTAAGACTATGACTATTATATTCGACGACTAAAATAGACTGACGATTTCGACTGACGAGAACAGTGGACTGCCGACCTATATTATTGTATTTTTCTAATTTAATAAAAGTCCAACACCGCAGTCATGTTTTCTTTACATAAACGTTTAATCAAAAATTTTACTCATGAACCCTAAATAAACGCCTAAGCGAAATTTATATTATAAAGTCATTATTTTTACGTTTGCTTTGTAAAATCTGGATAGTTATTTTTATGAAAAGAAATTCCCAATCGTAATAAAGAAATTGTAAAAATAAGATTCTGAATAAATTTCGATTTAATTTTTTTTTCTTAACGAAAGTTTCAGTTTGAAAAACAAATCATTATTAATGATATAGTGAGTCGTTAACATCATTATCTTAGGAGACATTTCGCAATGATTCATAATACAGGGATAGACCACTCGCAACATTGCTCCCGTATAATATATGATTTCTACGTATTCGTTAACGTTCGAATATTACTCTCACCGTTTAGATTCGGATATTTTTTTATTCGATGCGTAATTCCGACTCGATAATCATATAACGAGTATTATTTTGAAGTGGAAACGAACCGAAGTGGAAATGGGCGCAAGCGCGTAACATTTTCAAAACAAAAGCCGATCGAGTGGAAATCTCGAATTCACATCACAAATATGTTGAAAAAGAAAACAAAGATTTACGGAATGTTCCTCACTTAAGTATGCCCACTTTTGGAGCTCTTTGGTCGAATTTATCTTATATTTTTCCTATAACATTAACATTAACGGAATAACCTTACTTGATTTATTATCAAAGAAATCTAATGAGGCTTTGTTTACCCGAGAGACTAAATGTGTAAGGTTATTCCGTTTATATCTGCTGTTGCTACATCCATAGTATCTAAGCAATGTCGAAGGGTGACACCGACTTCGGTTATAGAAAAATCTAAATGCACTCTTGCCTTAATTTTACATATTATATTTGTGTCACAAACATTTATTTCCTTTTGATAAACCTAGATGAATAATTACTAGTAATAAAACTAATAAATAAAAGTAATATATCTACTTAATTACAGATTATAGTATTTTAGATTAACTATTAAAGATAAAGATAATTTATTTGTCTGACATGACTGTGTTAACATTAGGTGTAATACGTAAAATAAGTTCCAACATGACATATCAGATTTTTGTCTAATTCTGTATTTTTAAGGAAAAAATAATGACGATGTAATGAGAATAATAAACATTATATTTAGTAGCAAATTCGACAAAAATCGATATAAATAGGAAAAAAAACTTAATCAGAACAAGTTACATTTTTTTAAAGCAGCAAATAAAACACCATCAGGGATTCCATTCAATATAGTGATATAGCACTTATACGATGTATCCGATTTTTCCTTGGAAACCGGTGGAAATGCAAAATGAAATACGCAATCATCGTTCATTCTACGTATTCTGATAAAAATACGACAGTTATTTATTTTTTATTATACATTTTCGTCATACCTGTACAATCATATCGTAAATGATATATTTTACCTGTGTACCCAAATTGAACAAGATAATGATTTTATTTGACAAACGTTTTATTACTTTACGTCAGTCGTCAATAATCAAAAGCGATATCCATACTAGGTTAAATCACTCATGGATCATCATCATCAGCTCACAATCTTACCCACTGAGGGGCACGAGCCTACCCGTAAAGGGTATATATACCCTTTACGGATAGGCCTTGACCTTTGAATAACTTCGCAGGCGGGCGCAGGTTTCCTCACGATGTTTTCCTTCAACGTTAGAGCGTCCCTTCAACGTTAGAGCATCGAATAAACGTACATATAATTTCGAAAATACGAAAAATTTTCGGGTTTAGAAGCTGCACCCTCCAGATCGGAAGGCAACAGTCCATGAGCCACCGACGCATGAAAACAATCTAATAAACAATTACTGTAACATCAACGCAGCGACAGGCATTGTATTGATTAACCCATCCAGTGTTGCCACCATAGCCCTTTTCGTGCTAGATCTAGCACTTTTTACTATAGGTGAACTCTTTTTTTAACTATTTAGCTCTCGTCTTGAAAATATTAACCAAAGTGTGAAGTTTTCGCCATGCTAACAACTACTTACTTGCTGATCACGAAGCCGGTTTTTTCGTTGCTCTGTTTATTTCAGCATTGTACAGAAAATCTTTTGTCGGTTATTGAAGCTCCATCTAGCCCAATCTAACTTCTCCCACAGCCCCATTCCAAAACTAAGGTGGCAACACTGAACCCATCAAACTTACCATCACTGTAGGCATCACCCAGGCTTTCGAGCAAGTTTGGTTTAATAATAGATACGCTTCAGCTGAGGTTTATTTTACACTCAATTAGCGAATCCTCACACGTGACTCCCCCTACCCCCCGTGGCACCCGCTTGTTGGGACTTGTTCCCGAATTAATGGCTGTACGAATAAATAGCAGTGCAGAATTTCGAGTGACACATATTTAGGAGTGTTATCGTTGATAGAAATGCTCTGAGCGTCTTTGTCTTGGGCTTTGAATGTGTGATGTCGATTGTGATAGAATAAACAGACATGGTGATATGTTGTCAAGATATTTTATTTCTTTTGAATATTTGCGGCTGAAAATGTATCATGCATGTCTAGGAACGTTTAAAAATTTATAATCTTATAGTCAATGATGTAAAAAGTATAGATTCGTTATATGCTCACAAAACAATCGAAAAAAGTATTCCGAATGCAGCGACAGCACACATACACATATTTCGAATGAGCGTACATTTACCTAAACAAAAGCCTTCAAACTGTATTTACTTTGGCGGGTCATTTTTGAGGCACGGGTGGCGTATCTACCTATATATATTTAGAATATCATTGATTATATTTAGTATTTTTGTTCACTTAAATTTAGAAAAAGAGAACTTTTAACACTATGATTACGATGCGGAAACTCAATTAAGGCCTTAGTGGCGAAAGTATTATGGCAGTACTATACAAATCCAATTCCGAAACTTTCTTTCGTTCTCCTCAAGCTTTTTATTATCTACAAGGTTCATTTGGTTGGAGTACTCGTAAATACAAATTATTTCATAACTTTCCGAATCTCTGATGATTATAATTTAGTTATCTCTCAGTTTATTCTGTGAGTTATATCTCCAATTCATTAGCTCTGGTTCAATTTATCAAAACATCTCAAGTTTTACTCAAAAGTATAGCCATGGATACAACGATGGGCCCAAAACACTTCCTTGTAGAACTCTAAAGTTATTAAAACCACAATAAATTATATTTGTAACAGAGCGTCGGTGGCTCATTGGTGTGGACTGTTACCTTCCGACCTGGGGGGTGGTTCGAATCCCGCCACAAATTATATGTACGTTTATCGGTGAAGGGAAACATCGTGAGGAAACCTGCGCATGCCTGCAAAAAGATTCAAAGTTCCAATCCGCACTGGGCCCGCGTGGACGACTGAGGCCTATACAACCTTAACGGGTAGCTCGTGCCCTTCGGTGGAGACGTTTAATATAAGGAAATGATGCTGAATAGAAGCTAGTTACAATTATTAGTTTTCTTCTCAAGTTGTACTTTTTTATATGCTTGTGATAGGCTAACATATATATATATATATATATATATTATATATATATAACGTGTCTTATAAAAAAATATATATTCACTACATAATATAGAACAAAGTCGATGTCTCCGTCCCAATATATATGTATGCTTAATCTTTAAAACTACACAACGGTTTTGATGCGGTGTTTTAAATATACAGTGAATGAAGAGAAAGGTTTATATGTATAATAATATCAATTAAATAGTGGGAAAATACTAATATTAATATTTTTGAGACTTCTAATGTAATGTCGTAAATAATTATTTCTTTTCCGCTTAGCCTGCGTTTACAATGTAAGCGATAATGATGTAAGCGAGATAAATCTCGTAAGGATCACCTTACAAGATATATGAAATGTATGTTTTACATATATACAATGTTCGCCGTTTTTCTGTAGTGCATTTAGTGCATTGTACCCGTGCGAAACTAGGGCGGGTCGCTAGTTGTGTTATAAATTTAGATGTTAACATTGAACTATCCAGTAATTTCACTGTTTCCCATCAGAATAGAACACATGCCAAAGCAAAGCTGTCACGGCTCGTTCCAGTGCGATGACTAAAACCCAATACCGACAGCGTACTCCGACGTGCCCAAGTGTCTGGGTGATTATCTCGCTCGGATCGCTGCTATTAAAATGTATGATTTAATCATAACTTGTTTTATTTTGTGATCTTACATTGTCTTAGGTTTATTGTATATTTAATGTTTTCTATGTATAATATGTATGTATATACAAAAAAAATATAAGTATGTTTGTCCGTTGTTTGGTACCCATAATACAGATTTCACGCTTAACTTGGGGCTAAATGGCGCTGTGTGGACGTCAGTGGATATTTATTTTATAAATATATATCTATATATATTTCTATTTTTACTTAGAGGAGGAAAGAAGGTTAATAATAGGTTATAGCTATAGCTGTTGCGGGCTTAGTATTATCTGACTGTATGCCAGGCTTAAATGTCAGAAAGGCAAAAAAATACTGAAAGTGTACTACCTGCAAAGAATGCTTCAAGATAAAGTGTGTATGCTCTTCTTAGAAACGTCAACCAAAAAATGTCCGAGTACGTATAGTTATTGTCATATTTAGAATGCAAAATTTTTCATTAAAATTTTGACCTTAACGCGTCATAGAAAGAGTATAAAATCGAAAACAAGAGCACACTACTATGCCATTATGACATATAGCGAGCGACGTGATTATGAATGAATCTGCCTCTCCTAAATACATAGGCGATCTGCTGCCTTCATCAGCACTCAATTTGTCATGAATATAGATTATTTATTGTTTTTGCAAATCAATATCACTCAATTTGCATACCCTACTCATAATCTCAATGCAAGCCACTGCCTAAGATAGTCCCACATCTTAACGTGCCCTCGGAAGCTCGAATGATCTGTCATTGCAGACAACCAGGTGCTTCAGCTTGCTGCTTGGCACATAAAAAAGGAAAAGTGTTCATTCAGTTTGTCCTTACAGAACACTTATGAATGTCAAATGAAGCCACCACTGGTCCGGACGGTAGTTTTCCACTGACAAGAATCCAACAAGAAACTCATGATTTGGAAATATGATATTTCTAGGTTTATTTTGTTTTTTTTATACACTATATTATATTCTTCATTTTTGTATTACTTAAATAATGAAACACATTGTTTAAGGAATGGAATGTATATTTGAAAACAGATATAACAAGATTCTAATTGGCTCAAAGAAGTTCGGGATAATAAAGGCGCTCATTTGAGTCTAATGCAGTCCACAGTTTCCGGTTCGAATCCCTCCGCATTGGTAGCCCTGTATACGGACGAGATATGTAAATTGGCATTCTGCAGTTTATTTAGTTTGAACAATTTATTCTCAACTCCCGCCGTTTCCCTGATGTATAACCCGGTTAATTAAAAGGCTACGCAGTATAGGTAAATGATGGGATGTGGGAGCGCTTTAAGCCGTTACTGTTGGTAGGTTTACTTTAAGTAACTTACACGAGGTGGTAGAGTCGATACTGAGTCGTCTAGGTAGGTACCACCGCAGTGCCAGATATCGTCCCGTGAAACAAGATTGTTATGCAGTTTTGTGTTTCGGGATGAGGGCACTGTAGCTAGTAAACTTACCGGATGTAGGAGACCTAACTCTGTTGTCTCTAGTGTCGGGCGCAGTGCGGCATTGACGGAGAATAATAACTGCCTTTCAATTGTTGGTTTCCTTCAATGCCGCTTTGTCATGGTCAGACGTACCACTTACCATCAGGTGAGCGTTCTGACCGTCCTATACACTTTGACATAAAAAAAGCTCAAAGCACGTCTCCACCAAGGGGCACGAGCTTACCCGTATAGGGTGTATAAGCCTTAGTCGTCCACGCGGTCCCAGATCAGATTGGCCAACTTCACGCACAACCTTTGAATTTCTTCTCGCAGGTTTCGTCACGATGTTTTCCTTCACCGTAAGAGCGTCGGCTAAACGTACATATAATTTCGAAAATACATTGGTACATGGCGGGATTCCAGCAATTTATAATGAAGTTTATAGTAAGCCTACATTAAAAATAAGTATTTATATGTATTTTTACTTCGTATGAGTCCATGTATTAAGGCTTGCCATAGTATATTTTAATTAAATTTAAAATATTCACATCCCTATTGATTTGGAAGCTGGAAACAGCGCGGCGGTTCCTAAATCCACGATTACGCAGCTTGGGAAGGTTTTAATGAGCGCGGGCGATGCTACCCAATTAGTGATGTGGCATTACAAACTGGTTTAAAGTATCGATAAATGAATATAATCTTTTTCTAATCATGAAAGATGCTTCGGTCTCATAGAAAAGCAGGAAGCTACGCGTGCTGCGTCGAGTGGATAATCTCCTACCTTCATAGAATTTTCATATTCCTCTTGCCTAAATTTCTTGTTCCTACGCTTTAATTTAATGGTTGGCAATGCGCTCGTAGCTCCTTAAGAGCATGAGTCTCCATGGCGATATTATTTGCTATAGGGTCAATCGTGTATTCGTTTCCTTACACAAGAAATAATAATGCCGTGGATTTAAAATCAACCTCCTACATATATTTTCTGTGCAGGCCTATCCGTGCAATAGGCGTAATAGGCTGATGATAATGAAAAAATAATAACATATATATTTAATTTTGTATCTGTAAGTATAAGTCACGTTTTCAAGTCACGAGGTGTTTTCCTGTCATCTTGATGCACTGTGTTTGTCTTTAAGTATTATGTTTTATTAAGTGTTGTCGAGTGTTGGTAGACCTAATAAATAAATAAAAATATAGTTGTAAAAAAATACCTTATTTGTAATTCGATGCATGAAATAATTGAACGACTTATGATAATATTTGACCTGAAACATTACATTGATTAAGAAAAACACAATATATCTGAATCTGAATATACCTATATCGGCAGTGAACCGCCACACATTGAAGAGAAGAAGGTTAATGTATCAAAAGATTATATCGATAAATTCACGGCACATCACTATGAGCACTCGATCGGATCCATGCGAGCCGATAAGCCGGCTGAATTGCCGGCAACTCGGAAGACAACACTACGCCGTCGCGCGCAGTTGTGACGATATTTGCACATCTAACGAGATATTTATTTCTATTTAGATAATTAGTTGTAATTATTTCTAATGGAGTGGTCTACGTAAAGCTGCCTTTTAATGTGTCGTTTGGAATGAGTATAGACAAACTAATCGATAGACCAGTTATTGTTTCTCAAAGAATTCTCCGCGATATTTTTTCATGAGTTTATATTAGTTTCATCATCATCAGCTCATAATACGTCCCCACCGAAGGGCACGAGCCTACCTGTTTAGGGTGATAAGGCCTTAGTCGTCCACGCGGGCCTTGTGCGGGTTGGACGACTTCACGCACAACCTTTGAATTTCTTCGCAGGCGTGCGCGTGTTTCCTCACGATTTCCTTCACCGTAAGAGCGTCGGGTTAACGTACATATAATTTCGAAAATTCGAAAACACATTGGTATATTATACTAGTTTGCAAAACATTTATCCCACTCCGATATAGGGGTAGTCGAAATGGCCGATTTGTATACGTCAACAGCTTCTTGAGGTGAACTGAAACGCTAACCCAAAGTAGACCGTACCGACGGCTTCAGGAGCACGGAATCATGTTTCTTATCGAACAATCAGGTGGTTCACCCGGCAATGTCCTCATCGAACTGGGAAGAATCTCACAAAGTGACTTTTATAAATAAATATCCAGTGACATTCTCACTGCGCCATCTAGCCCCAAGTTAAGCGTGAAGCCTGTATTATGGGTACTAAACAACGGATAAACATACTTATATACATTTTTGTTTGTATATACATACATATTATACATAGAAAACACCCAGACCTTTACAAACGGACATGTTCATCCACACAAATGTTTGTACTGCCAGGGGATCGAATCCGGAACCCTTGGTGTTGCAGTCGTCCTCTCAACCGCGACACCAATTGTTTTTACGATTACTATTACTGACTTTGCATACCCTACTTATAATTTCTATGCACGCCACTGCACGCAGCCATCAAAACCTACACTCAGACTAGACTGTGCTAGACTCCGGGGGTAGACGACAGTCACTGCTTCATAAATCATATTAGTTTTACAACCAATAACCGCGATATCGCGTTGCTACATTCCCATATAAATATGATTTTTGCCGTTCTCCGGTACAGTTATTCACATAAGTCGTTCAGTGTTTATTCACAAAAATGATAATACATTTTCTTTGGGAATTGAGTTTTGAGAAATCTCATCCATGTTTAAAGAAAATTAGTGGTTATTCACACGTATTAGATGCGCTACCTTGTAATACAATTGAAACATTGCGTAAGTTTTAAAACTGAATGGGTTGAAAAATAAAATACATATATGATGTAAGTAATGGCACAAACCCTTATATATCCTAATACTTATTCTCATATCGAATCCTTTACCTAGTCGTATTAAAAAAAACGAATTAAAAATATCTACGTTAGTTACGTGACGACATTGTTTTATAACTACATACAGCATATATAGATTTTATTTTATTTTATTTATATATAGAAATATATCTATTGAACAGTTTGAACACAGGAAAACAGTCGAACTGTCAATCAAAATCCTGATTAAATAACGATAATCGACGTTTATTCAATACGCCAATGCACTTTTGTCTACAACTATACTCGCGAGCACATTATACCGCGCCTAAACCAACAAACCGCGGCGACTGCCTAACAAAAAGTCCCTCCATTTCCCATGCAGATTGGAAAAGTTCTCAAATAACCAATTAAATTATAACCGATACCGCTTGTTTCGCTCGCCATCTTTAAAATTCATCAGCCCTCATCTGCATGGTTATTTCTTACCGAGTTGTTCTACAGGATATCGGGGATGAAGACTTTGGTGAAGTATTGTAATGGAGTTCGATTCAAGCGATTTGTACCTTTAATATTTCAAAGGAAAATGAAAAATATTGTATTTCAGATCTTTACACAAAGAGAAATTAAATATACGTATTAAACAGTTACAAGTGTGAGAAATGGTGTTTTTTGGTACAATCATGTTACATGCATACTTAGTCAATGTCTTTGATAGTATTGGAGGATATTTACAAACAAAATCCCGACTGCTAAAAGTTCCCACGATTTTGAACTTTTATACTTTAAATATACGCAATTAACACTCGCGCTATGAAGACAAATCTAACGACACCTCATTGTCAAAATCTGACAATCCGTTGAGGCTGTAGCAGGGAAACATAGAAATCTCTACATACATATGCGTGAAAAACATAAAACCTCGTGCTGCAGTCGGGTAACAAGTAGAAATAATAATAATCATCATCATCAGCTCATTAAACTTCCCCACCGAGGGGCACGAGCCTACCCGTATAGGGTGATTAGGCCTTAGTCGTCCACGAGGGCCCAGTGCGGATTGGACGACTTCACACACAACCTTCGAATCTCTTCGCACGCGTGCATGAAGGTTTCCTCACGATGTTTTCCATCCCGTAAGAGCGTCGGATAACGTACATATATTTTAAAAAATTCGAAAACACATTGGTACGTGTCGGGATTTGTATCTCAGCCCTCCCGGTAGGAAGGCGACAGTCCACACCATTGAGCCACCGACGCTCTAGTAGTCTAGTAATAGAAATAATATCTGCAAACAAAGGACATCAGTTTTTAAGGGCTACCTTAGGGATGATCGATATTCATCGATGTTGAATAAACATCGATGTTTTACCATAAATCATCGATGTTTTAACATCGATGGGTTGACATCGATATCATCGGAACATCGATGTCACCTGAATAAAATGTCGAAACGTGAATCATACTTTTGGGCGAGGTCTAGCTTTCAGTAGGTGTACTAATTTGAAGCTTCAATTAAATTCAGTAAATATTGCAAAGTCATTAGCAGATGACTATCAAGTTTCAACTATTTTCCACTAGATGACACTAATCACAATAATCGGACTATAACCACAGCCATGCGAATAGTTTGTCAAAGTAATTTTTTTAACAAAGTGTCCCTAAAAATACTGGGGATAATTTCTAATGATTTTTGTGATTTCTAGATGTAAAAGTGCATTTATTTAATCATTAGAAATAAATACAATAAACAGTTTGATTTGTTTACAAAAACATCGATGTTTGAGAAATATCGATGTCTTTCGATCGATATATATCGTACATCGATACTTTTGATTCGATGGTAAGATCGATGTCAACATCGATGTTTTTCTAACATCGATCATCCCTAGGCTATATATACTAACTTAAGATGGTATTCGTTACCGAAAAGATGATGATAAACCCTCATATATTATAGAACCAAATAGATACAACACTACCATGATCGCAAAGTTACATATGACAGTATTAATCTGAAATATCGTTTGTAACGCGCGTTGAATTTGTGCCAACGCTGTGTCGTTTTTTACGTGTGTGTGTGTCGTGTCGTGAACGTGTCGTAGCCGCGAGACGAGCGGTCCAGATTTATGGGGGATATATCATCTATGGGATGTGGTGACCTTTGTACTGGTCTTTCCTAGGACTTGGGGCTTTATTTGTGAAATAACTAAGTTACTTAGCAGTTAAAAGAGACCGCGTATTAAATCGTATACATGAGGAATATAATAACAAGGAAGGTATGTGCAGTGGCGTGCACTCCATATATGCAAATAAGAAGTGCACACCCTGTGCGTCCAGACAACCCGGAAAATCGCCAACATATTAAAGGATTCCCGCTTATTCGCCCATTTCCTCTACAGATATCAAACCATAGGCGATCTGCTGTCATCAACAGCTCTCAATTTACAAGGATGTTAATTATTTAACATTTTTGCGATAGTTTCACTAATTTTGCATACCCTACTTCATAATCGTTGTGCACGCCACTGGGTATGTGAAGGTATGAGAATATTTAATTCTAAACTTAGTAAAATAAACTAACATGCACAATCTTACTCAAAAAGTGCCCGCGGCAAAAGTCTGCCCATTGCATCAGTTGGGCAGAATTTTCATTCATAATCACGTCGCTCGCTACATGTCAAAATGACAGTAGTGTGCTCGTGCTTTTGATTTTGTACTCTTTTTATGACGCCTTAAGATAAACATCTTAATGTATAATTTTACGTTCTAAACATAAGAATTAACTTCTCCTATGTGTCATGGGGCTCGGAAATTTTTTGGTTGACGTTTCTTCGTGATTGTCTTAGATGAACAATGAACTAACCTGATGCACAATCACGAATAAATATCAACCAAAAAATGTCCTAGTTCATAAATTCAAGGTAACACAACAAAATTGTAGGCATGCTCGCACAAAGGCATCTTTAGTCTATGTACATTTCCTGCGTGGAGCCCTGAGTGGCAGATTTATGGAGGGATATTTCATCCGCCGTGACGTCACTATTGTCTTTGACCACTCTGTAGAGTTGCCAGTGTTGTATCTTGTATTACTTGAGAAGGCACGCGATCATAGTGTTGCATAAACTCAAGTGCCTTTCGGTTCGAGTTTTTGAATATAATGTATTCGGCTCAAATGTGATTTTTAATGACACGAGATTGCCATTAAAATACAATCCTTTATCTTTATTTATTAACCCATGAATTCCTGGAATCCAGACACAGTAGAAAATCTATTGTTTGTGATGCCTGTAAGTTACATTAGCGTTCAAAGGGTTAATTGTATTGTTATTAGTGACTTGAAACACAAACTCTTGAAAATTAATAACTGTACTCTACTTTTCATTTTTATATCATTATAATTTAATTATTATTCTACCGTGGTCACGAAAAGTTTCGAATTTACCTCGCTTTAATTTGAGAAATTAATTTCATTCTAAGTTACATTGCCCTCATCCTGTAACACAAATTCCCGTGACTATCTGGCTGTAGTACCTACCTAATTGACTTTTTACAGAATCTACAAACTAATAACAACCAAATAACTTTATTGCAGAGTCTGGAGGAGAGAGAAAAGAGACACTCGGGCCACAAGGAGCAGCTGGCCCGCGAGCAACGCTACCTGCGGCGGAGGCTGGCGCAACTCCGCGCCGCGCCTGCGACGTCCCCGCCCGGGACATGCCGGCGCACACGCGCGCCGACTCGCTGTCCTCGCTCGAGTCCTCCTCCGGCGTGTCCACGGCGGAGCGCTCGCCATCCTCCGTCTCCGAGAGCGGTGAGTCTGTTGTAAATGATGAAAAGTCAGATGGTGCGACTGTGTAACACGGAGTCTATGGTTGAGGTCAGTTGGCTCGACTGTGTAACACGGAGTCTGTAGTAGAGGTCAGCCGGCGGGACTGTGTAACACGGAGTCTGTAGTAGAGGTTGTCCCCGCCCGGGACATGCCGGCGCACACGCGCGCCGACTCGCTGTCCTCGCTCGAGTCCTCCTCCGGCGTGTCCACGGCGGAGCGCTCGCCATCCTCCGTCTACGAGAGCGGTGGGTCTGTAGTAAATGATGAAAAGTCAGTTGGCGCGACTGTATAACACGGAGTCTATGGTTGAGGTCAGTTGGCGCGACTGTATAACACGGAGTCTATGGTTGAGGTCAGTTGGCGCGACTGTGGCGCAACTGTGTAACACGGAGTCTGTAGTAGAGGTCGTCCCCGCCCGGGACATGCCGGCGCACACGCGCGCCGACTCGCTGTCCTCGCTCGAGTCCTCCTCCGGCGTGTCCACGGCGGAGCGCTCGCCCTCGTCCGTTTCCGAGAGCCGTGAGTGCCCTGTCTGTAGTGGATGATGAGAGGTCAGTCGGCGCGACTGTGTAACACGGAGTCTGTAGTAGAGGTCAGTCGGCGCGACTGTGTAACACGGAGTCTGTGGTAGAGGTCAGTCGGCACGACTGTTAACACGGAGTCTGTAGTAGAGGTCAGTCAGACTGTGTAACATGCCGTCACAAACGCACCGACTGACGGATCCGTTCTTTAACCCATTGAAATTGAACGCCGGGGATCCAGACAATAGAAAAACGATTGTGTCTGGCGCGTTAAGGCTGAGAATCACCTGCGCTCGCCACTTGCCTGGTGAAGCTTCACTGGCCAACTGCGGCCTTCACGACCCCCGGCGTGTCCACGGAGAACCGCTCACTTTTGTCCGTCCTTGTCCAGGAGCGGATGTTTGTAGTCATGGCTGGCATCAGCATCCTATAAAGCCTACTCAGGCTCAACATAGCTTCGGGATACCGCTGTTTTCCGTCTGGAATAAATCGTATTTGTCTTAGTTTGAAGGGCGTTCAGGGGCTATCCGGCAGAGGCTTTTCAAATCTCTGCCGGATAGCCCCGGATACCCTCTGCTGCCAGGAACCTGGTGCAACCCGAACTTTTGTTGTCAGGGAAAATCAATTTTTTTCATAGATAAAGAAGGCTAGGGAAAATGGAAAAAAAATATCGATCATGGTTTTTTATTAGTCTTGATAATGTTAGTAAGAGTTGAATTCGAAGTGGTATAACTATTTAATGTAGGTATGCACTACTAGAATTTATATTTTTATCGACATTTTAAAGGCTCTATATAAACGAGACAGTACTTTACATCGTTTCGTTTAAGTTACTACAACGAGACCATTATATATTGCGTTATGTATAAAATATGTTAACGAAAGGAAAACGGCGTTCGTCACTCTGAATAAAAATTTATTATATCGCTCCCATAAAATGGTGTTTGCATAGTGTATGCCGACAACCAAAGACGGTTAAAAGCCTCAACATGTAAATGATTTTTCACAGTGCGACGTCCTCGCTTAAGCTCTGAAAGGTAAAGGCCCGATCCCGAATTTTGTTCGCCCATAAATCCCGGGATCTCGATTCCGGGATTCTCTCTTAACCAACGCTGTTTTTATTTATTTGTAGTTAGTAGTATTTGAAGTTTCAACATTGTGTTTTTAATAGTTGTCACATAATTAAAGTAAAATGCAAAGTTTCAAAAAAATACGAGAAATTTCAGACATAAATAAGAATGTTTGAAATTGTGCATGAACTCTATAGAGAATTCATCATACATAGATATTAGAATATATATTAGGGGTTTTCCACATTGGATACAGTATGAGCATGTTTTATATTGTTATTGTCCCCATAGTAGAAAATCATAATAAATTATAAACTAATGTTTATATTATATACAAAAAATAATAGTGAACCTGGCCGTCTTCAAGGCAAGAGTGAATAGGCTGTTTCTAGGCAGGCATGATCCATCTTCGGCCACATCATCACTTACCATCAGGTGAGATGGCGGTCAAATGTCTGCCTATAAAGGATAAAAAAAAAAAAAAAAAAAGACCCAGCTAACCTGCCATGGTCAACATTAGCATTGGTATTCGACTTTATTGCTGTCGATAAAAATTGAAATAATGAGCTTTCTAATTGGCTAAATTCTGGGTAATATTCAATATTCAACAAAATTATGATCCCGGCGTTCGAATCCCGCGGTGACGGACCTCCCTACACCTCAAAAAACCCCGGCCGTTTTTACCCAACATTCAATAGAGATGCAAATATTTATTTTTACGGTGGCCCATCGCCATGCAAACTGCGCACGCCTTTCATAGGTCATCAGAAAGGCTAATGCGGAATTATATGCGTCACAAACATATCCATATGCCGTGTGGTGGAAAATTATAATATAATTGTGACCACCCCTAATACTATGGGTGCCATAAGAAAAATAAATATGCATGCCATGCATTAAATTATTCCGGTTTGATTTTGCGAAGTGCTGGCTAATTTAAGTGGAATTTTGCTGGAAGTGAGGACCAATACATTCAGCAGACGCGCGAACCTATACTCTCACACGCTTTCCTGTAAAAAAAACTGATTAGTCTTAGGGAGTTCTGAAGTAATATAAACTACCGACATATCTTCAAGTTTCAAGGAGTGTAGGGACAGCAGATAAGAATATAATTGTCAACACACCTACCTACTCATGCCTGAAGCTTGTTACTTACGTGTAGTTAAAAAATAATTTCTTCAACACTTCACCTGTCATGGTCGCGTATCAATAGCCACCAGATGAGCGCACTGACCGTCCCATTCGATTAGGAATAGAAAATTATATAAGTGCACAGGATGGTCAGAACGCTCGCATTGATTGAGACCAACAACTGATAAACAGTTATTTCTCCATTAATGCCGCACTGCGCCCGACACCCGAGACAACAGATGTTAGGTCTCTCATACCCGGTAATTTATCCTAACAGAATCTTACCTGTTGTAGGTATAACTTATACGCCTGCTATGGAGATTATGGCACACTTTACTATCGCGAAGAGGCCCTAAGTCCATCACATTGGCTACAATAGGCCGTTTAAGTAAACATATCTAATGAGGCGGCTAATCGACCCCGACAACTATTTTAAAGGCCTATAGAGCCTTGCTTACCATCGTTCCAAAAATCACTGAATCAACCGAGAGGGAGTTAGGCTTAATTTTTTTCCTTTACAATGGATATCGAATTTATGTACGTCCGAAATGCGAATGCGGCTGACAGTTAAATGGCAAAAGTTAATGCATAAATAAAAGGTAACAAACAATATAGGGCGAGCCCTGCGTAAGCCTCTTTACGAGGCTTGCTGGGGAATATTAGGTTTTATTGTTGTAAGTGTAGGGTTTGAAATGCCACTCGTCCGGGCTGTAGCATGGTTAATTGAATTCGTACTTTGCGCTAAAGTGATCTTTGTGCGTCGTGTAATGAATATTAATATTGATTAATGTTTACTGTGCTGTAGTTAGAGCGTCGGTGGCTTATTGGTGTGGACTGTTGCCTTCCGATCTAGGGGTGCAGGTTCAGATCCCGCCGCGTACTAGTTTCGAATTTTCGATATTATATGTACGTTTATCCAACGCTCTTATGGTGTAGGAAAACATCGTGAGGAAACCTGCGCACGCCTGCGAAGAAATTCACAGGTTGTGCGTGAAGTCGGTAAATCCGTATTCGGCCTGTGTGAACGTTAAGACTATACGCCCTTTACGGGTAGATTCGTGCCCTCGGTGGTGACGTATAATGAGACGATGATGATGATGTTGTGGTGTAGTTTAACTGATTTCATATTTGTTCAATGTTTATCTGATTTTATAATTTTGCATTTTAACCGCACCGACTAGGGGTATAGACTTACAGCTCAATTGAGCGACTTTTTTAAATCTGACAAAACTAGGTAGGGTAAGGTGGGGAACAGTGTTACACGGGGTACAATGTTACAATGCACATTTCTCAGTCACTTCCTATTAGTTTCAGGATGTTGGTATGCACTTATGACAAGCTCACAAGCCGTCATCTATGAGTCTTTGTCTGCTACAGTTTGTACCGCGTTTGAAAATAAACAAACAAAAACTGTTTATGTTTTATAAAACGTAAAAAAAACAGTTTATTTTTTTTTATTTTTTTGCCGGACGTGTTGTGTTCAAGTACATGTTGATAGTTTTATTTTTTACGTATACTACGTATTTCCACATAATTTCCATGACATTACAACACTTTGACGTCACAATATTAAATAGAAAAAAAATTAAGAATTCGATATGTGAATTATTATAACAATAAGTTGAGGCGATATGTAAAAAACTCGTTATGAGGGTTCCAGATTTGTATTTGGTTCCAGTCAGCGTCCCAATTATCCTATGCGATGTCAATAATTAAAATTTCATTACCATATTTTAGCCGTCAATTAAAATTGTGGTTGATCAATCAACCCTTACAATTAAGGGGTTCAACCCCCGTGATTAAATCCGCGCGAATATGAAATCATTAAAGTTATGGCGCGCGTACATCGAGTAAGCAATTACCGTGTGTTTTTGTTTGTGTTATGGCCAGCTTAAGGGTTGAGGTTTGGTGTAATTTTTTAAAGAAAAATCATTTATTTTCACATAACATGCGATATTAACAATGTTTAGTCAAGTGTAACACTATTGCATTGGCGGATCGTGGATTCCATTCTTGTTCAGGTTATAAGTCAAACTCAAAATCGAATTATTTATTTAAGGCCTCACAGTAAGCACTTTTGGACTAATGCGATGATTTGTGGCGGGTAGCAGATGGATATCAACTGCTAGGGATCGGTTCGCGTGGAAATCATTAGGACCCTACGTTTAGAAGTGGACGTTTTAGGCTGTAATGATGAATTATCACATATCTCCCCATATCTATACTGTACGAAAGACCTAGGCTCTGTAGACTTTATGGACCTATCACCATTATGGATAAATACTTAAAGTAAGTTAAAATACCGTTTATAAAATTAATTAAACGAATAATCAAAGTACAATAATATATAAATAAATACTTATTAAAAAGCTAGCAGTTGAACATAGCGTTTCTTTAACGATGTTTTTTCTCCCTGTCAGTATAAGCGTTAAGCATTCTTAGCACGCAGTCTTAGTAAATAGAAGTAATGCAAACATCCGTGCTAGTAGAAAAATTGATAGTAACGCAAATATATACTTGAATTTTATTTGAAAACAAGCTTTGAATTCACCTCCGTCCAAAAATGTTGTGCCTGTTAAAGCCATTCGACCTCTTTTGTTATTTTAAATTTCTTTTTAGTATTTTTCCCTTTTTTAATTGATTGTCTTTTGTTTTTTATGTGTTCTTTTTTTCATTAACTAGCAAAGTGGGACGTTGAATGTGTTGGAAAATTAATTCGAAACGCTTATTATGAAATTAATTACAACTTAATTGCCCCAACAATTGCTTACCTAGAAGACTCAGTACTGAATGTATCACCTAGATCCACTGCCTAGGTAGGTGTTCATGATTATTATATGCTATTAGCTCTTGCCCGTGGATCCAAGTAGCCTATGTCACTATCCACCCCTTCTGACGTGATGTTTCAAATGCATAGTTCTCCAACTGCCCACGTCAACTGCTCGCTCCGTTTAGCTATGAAAAGCGGACTAACAAACAGACACACATTTATAATAGTATATAGTATGTGCCGGTGGCTCAATGTTTTGGACTATCGCGCAGGTTCAATTGCCGCCACGCACCGATGTGTATTCGAATTTTCGAAATGATGTGTACATTATCCGACGCTCTTACGGTAAAGAAAATCATCGTGAAGAAACCTGCGCACGCCTACGATGAGGTTTAAAGGTTATGCGTGAAGTCTGCCAATCCGCACTGGGCCCTCGTGGGCGACTAAGGTCTACACCCGTGTAGGCTCGTGCCCCTCGATGGGGACGTTCAATGAGCTGATTACGATATAGTATGTATGACATAATTGTAAGTACATTTCATTACGGTAGAGGCACGAACATTCATATCTAGTAGTCTACGGGCGGATAGTCATTAGCGCGTGATTCATGAGCGCGCGCTTATCGCTCGCCGCGTCCGCTTTATTAATGACGTCGAGCGAGCGACTGCTCCCCGCTTTCTCCGCTCGCGCTCATTAATACGCGACCGAGCTAGACTTGTGCACGGTCGTCCAGCACTTTGTTATCTTGGCATTGTTGAATTAGTACGAACATTCAATGTTGGATGCCTTGGTGGTTGTGTTTTTGTATATTTTATATTATTTTCTAATGTTTTTTTGAACTGGATAAAATACTATTTTGTCTATTTTTTAAATTTGTAGGTAGACAAACAGACGGTTTTTATGATGTTAAAGAAACTATTGTTAGATTTCTACAGTTTAAACAAGCTAAGCTTGGAGCTTCATAACACAACGCATTCTTTTTGTCTAAGGATAAATTGTATTTTTTTAAATTTCTTATTTAGTTGACAAGCGCTTAAATTAAGCAGTTAACAGCTATCGCTGTGGTCTATTATCGGATAGGTGACCGAAAATAAGGCCCTGCCGTTTTTCAGAGATCGAAGTTAAATACCTAGTCGGTATTTATGTCGAGTGGTAGGTCAGCGTCAATGTCATTAGTAGGGCAATTCTTCATTTAGTAGCAGTCTTGTAAATCTGCAGTGATGATGATGATGCCATATGAATTTGCGTACGTGTAATTGCTTGAATATTTAAACAAGTGTCATAATTCCTCTTGATACATAAGACAGAGGGTTCCAACCTAATTAAAGTTGGATAGTTGAGGTAATTAGCGCCGGGCGGTATCCCCCTTTCGCCCCTCCCCTTACCCTCTCGTCCCGATAACGGTGCTCGGGCTTATCAGCGTTGCCAGAAAGACCGTAAGATTATTTGAGAATGATAAACTTTGGAATAACTTTTGATAGGGCGATCCTGCACGGATACTGTGTAGATTGTGGTCAAGAGAGCCGGTGGGGAAGTAATTAAAGATTACTTTATTTCTCGTGTGTTAAAAACTTGAACCGTCTGCATGAAACCTTTAGCACATCTATATAAATTATATTGCCAACCGGGATTGCGTTGCTGGGTAAAACTTCAAGTGCCTTCTGCACGCACCAACTATTGTTGTAATGCATTCCTTAATCGGGCTAGTGAGGCTTTTAATCGGCTCCCGTCCGAAATAGACTTATTCTGCACTAGCAATCCATCACTCAAACGGCTACTTGCAGAGCGTTATTTTAATTAGAAAATCCTTAAAAAATGCGGAGCTTTGTGGTCAGCAGCCTATCTCATCTTACACCTTTCCATGTTGTCGAACTTATATGTGGAGACTTATAATTTGTATTGTATTGAAACTTAAGTTGTATTTTAAGAATATAAATCGTAAATTAATAAAATCTTTCTCCCCACTGCTATGGAAGGACTGTGCATTAAAGTGGAAAGTTAAAGGCCTGATGATGAATGTCTGTAGATATTTGTATTATTCGGTTTCAATTTATATGCACGTCTATATGAAATGAAACAAGCCGACAACGTTACGTCATATCGCGCGAGCAATATTACCGGCAGATCCTTTGTTTCCCTAAAAACAAATACACGCTCAAATTTATGTGAAGGTATTTGATATATTGTTCGAATGAATCAGCCTAACTCTATTTTCGGGGCCGCTTTGCATTTTTATCTAGGTTTTTTCATACATTGCGCCTGAAAGTGCACGCTTAACTAGTGTCATTTTTGAATGCTTTAACTACAAAGTTGTGGTGCCGTTATTTATACATTAACAGCCTTTAGCGTCCTTCTTCAGGGCACAGGCCTTCACTCAGTATCGCTGAGATAGGGCCATTACCCACAATATGGGCCCGATGTAGTTTGGGTGTTTACAATACTACCCTCCTAAGATATTTGGCCCGGTTACTAAACCGGGGCCAAAGGCTTTACATGTCCTCCATTTCCTACATACTACTGTGTTGAATACATTGTGGTTTTATAGAATAGGCGCAGCACCTGAACCAGCGAGGGTTACCGATAATTTACCAGTTATTTATCTGGCACCAATGATATTCTGTATATATAAAGGTAGATACTCCACCCGTGCCTCAAAAACGAACCGCTTAAGAGAATACAGTTCGTAGGCTTTGTTTAGATAAATGTACGCTCATTCGAAATATGTGTATGTGTGCTGTCACTGCATTCGAAACACTTTTTCGATTGTTTTGTGAGCCTATCACGAATCTATACTTTTTTACATCATTGTCTGGCACTGTGAACTCATGAACTCAGTGGCGTGCACTCCATATATGCGAATAAGCAATGCATACTCTGTGCGTATGACGTACAGACAACACGGAAAATCGCCAACATATTGAATGATTCCCACTTATGTCTGTCATCAACAACACTGAATTTGACAAAAATGAAAATTATTTGTTTTTGCTATTAGTGTCACTTACTATACATACCTGTATAATACGCAGTTCAAAAACTGTATAATATACAGTGGTTTTATATTACAGTAATTATAAACGTTACCTTATTATTGTAAATTACATTAGTTTGTTTCGCCAGATTGTAAACTGTCGAATGATTTTAACCCATAACATACTATTTACAATTGAACGCATTATTTGCGTTAATAACAGTACATATTCATTCAAAAATGCGTTTAATTGTAAGCGGTATGTCGCAATTCACAATCTCTTTACAGTTTACAAACTAACGCTGAGCTAGATTATAATATTTATAATCTGACGGTATTTATAATTTTACGGTGACATAATACATACATACAGTGGACTGTATACATGGTTTTATACAGTAGGCGCAGCACCTGACCCGGCGAAGGGTGCCAATAAATCCCCACTGATAATTTACCGATTGTTTGTCTCGCACACCAATAAATTGTGAGGATCCTGCCTGTGACGTCACACCTTTCCGCCTCGCTCACCACCCAAGTTTCGCCGAGGCCTTAGGAAACTTTGTTATTTATATGTTTTTGTGACTATTCAATGGTCGGCGTTGAGTTTGGAAATTGTCGCGCTGAAACCGCAGTTCGGACACGTGATTAGTTGGAATCAAATCGTTTGTACACCATTGTAATAATGGGCTTTGGCAGAATAACAGCGCTACCGTGTCCGTTCACTTCTGTTTAATATTATATACCCGGACAGATACAGCAGTATAAGCTGAGACAGGGCCCTTTTGACCACAAAATTTTAATGTCTGTGTACCTACTTACTTTTATTTTCTCTTTTTACATTGTATTGTCTTTGTGAAATTTTATGGTGAAATAAATGTCTATTCTTTCTTTCTATTAATAGTAATAAAGGGTTGCTTGATTTAAGCTGTGCCCCGCGGTGTTACCCGTGGTATAAGATATACTCCCGCAGTAAGTAGTAGTCTAAAATCGCTCCGTTAAAGCGCGCAGCTCACACTACGTGCGATGTCGCGCGGTACAACCCGTACAACATTACTTTTTTAATTCAGTGTTTCCCAATGGAACTAACGTGTTGTGGGATGAACCACTGAACTAACCATTTCATGATAATGTAAGTTCGTCATATATATTTTTTAATTTTATCAATCCCATATTGTAGACGTTACATGGGGGGGACACACTTTGGAAGTGTCTCCCGCGCAATATGTTCAATTTATAATTATTTTTTGGTTTCAGCTCAATGTCTGGGATTCCGCAGCCAAAATATTTTTTTATGGTTCTCATACCTTACAGCGGTTCACAAAATAAACTTACAAAGTTTGAAGTTTAGAGATAATTGTTTCGGAGAAAAAAGGGTGTGACATAAGGACGGACAGACATGAAAAATCTATAAGGGTTCCGTTTTTGCCAGTGGTACCCTAAAAAACAGTGGCAGTGTAAACACATTTCAGAATGCTCACACAAAATTGCATTTTAAAAGACGCGAGCATCGAACGGTCGTGTATGAAAGGATTCGCGACAGCTGCAAGTCGGATATGCATACATTAATATTTATGGGGCACTATCTGTTATGTCGTAAATCAATGTTAACATGCCGTGGTCAATTTCAGTTTACAGTATACGTGACGGCTTAGTAAAATATTCATTCATCATAAATATCAACCGGCGTAAACGCAGTGGCTTCATACGTAAGAATCTACTAACATAAGACGATACGATTTTGAAACGTCAAAACATAGATAAAAAAATACTAAAACAATATAAATAATAAACAAAAAAATAATCATTGTCATCTAATGAGAACACTTTCGAAGGAAACTCGTGTAGTGTAGTAACTATTTTCAATATATTTTAATTACATACTTACAAACTTATTTTTAATCAGAAAGCAAGAAAGAAAGTAAGACATTATTTATTATTTTTGCACACCGTAGCAACAAAAATACTGTAAAAACACACTATAAGATAATTTCGCTGTGCTACGATGTCCAATTGGACAAAAAAAAATTTAAAGCCTTTTTTTGATTACATGAACAAAAGTTATTTGTATTATTTTTATAATTATAATTATATGCGCGCACCTGAAACACATTACATATAGTAGGTACACATTAAAAGGTTTCATTATACAGTTCATAATCATTAATAATGATTTGTAATTTTCTTAGATACGTCTACCTACATATCCATTAAAGCTACTCTGATTAACGCGCGCCTCGCCTCGGAAATTAATAATAATACAGCCGTATGAAAACAGCTATAACTCAAATACCCAGTTGATTTATCGATGTGACCCATTCAACTCCATTTGCTCTACCACAGATTTCCCAATACAGGAGATAGGGCAAGCCGCGTTTTTAAGTGCGACAAATGTAAGCTCAACGAGCATACACTGGCTGCCAGTTAACGCTCTGTGAGACGAGTCAAGACGCACGAATATTAGAAGAAATTACCGTTTTTTCCCAAAATGCCATCCTGTGCAATTGTAACATGCCATCATCGCAAGGAATCAGTAAATTTACCAAGAAATATAATAACTTTTCACAGGTAAGAACCGAAAAGAAATTGCGACACTGGGACTGCCTATAAACTTGGCGGCTTGTCCAGTCTAATTGTATATTCGGATGTCTGTGTGCTCTACTCACATAGGTCTCCCCCATTTTGCGCCAGATATCCCGGTCCTCCGCTTTCCTCATCCAGCCTCCATCAGCGACCATTCGCAAGTCGTCGGTCCATCGGGCCGGAGGGGCGTCCTACGCTACGCTTGCCGAGACGCGGTCTCCACTCCAGAACTCGTCTGCTCCAACGGCCATCGGTTCTGCGACATACGTGACCAGCCCACTGCCACTTCAACTTGCTGATCCGGCGGGCTATGTCGGTAACTTTAGTTCTCCTATGGATTAAATCATTTCTGATCTTATCCCTAAGAGAGACATCAAGCATAGCTCGCTCCATTGCGCGTTGAGTGACTTTGAACTTGTGAACCAATCCCGCAGTCAGTGTCCATGTCTCAGCTGCGTATGTAAGTACGGGTAGGACGCATTGCTCAAGACTTTTGTAAATTATATGTTTGACGAGCCTAAAGTAAACAATAATAATAACAAACAACTACCCCAACACCACGCCCAATGCGAAATAACAATTCGCATTGGGCGTGGTGGGTTAACACTTAGGACTTCCCAGGCCTGTGCCCTATTAAGCTTACTCGATTCCTAGCAGGCAATTTTGAGAATATTAATATTATATTTCTTTCAATTTAATATTGAACTTAGTTTTATATAAAATAATGTAATTTTACTTTAATATTTATCTTGGATATTTTTAAAATCCCGTCTTCACTACAAATCTTAATGTTTTTTGAACGGGATTTGATAGAACGTTCTGTTCTGTGGATCTGTTATGTTTTATTTATAATAAAATAAGAACGAAATACTCAGTTTGTAATTTATATGTGTAACGTATATATCTATCCTTTTCCATTCCGTTTCCATTACATATAAGTAGTAAAAAACATGCCGTAATTTTGAAACGTTACCATCCCAACGTCGGCACAATAAAGGAAACGTCGGAATTATATTTATGAAAGCTTCGGTAAACAGAAACGTTGTTTTTTCGTCGTTATTTTCAGTTAATGTGTAATTGCTTCCGGTTTCATTAGACATTAAGGTTTATTTTAATTGACGTTTGTTTGTGATTATTCTTCGTATTTTTTGAGGGCTTGATGGCGTAACGGATAATGCGATCGGTAGACGATCAGCAGTCAAGCAGATTTCGTAATGGTCTGGCTTTGGCTGGGTGACTGGGTATTGTCTCAAGGCCCTCAGTGTTTTGGAAAATGAATGAAAATGCCTGAGTTGCCGAATGGACGCGATGGGCAGAGTTTTGCCGCGGATACATTTTGAATGAGATTGTGTGTCTAGTTAGTTCGTTGTTTATCTAAGCTGTAAAGGGGAGTTTTAAGTTTGATGAAAACTTGAAAAATCGCACTAAGTAACTTTCGATATACAGCCTTCCCGTGGTATCCGAATCCACACCATCCGGGTCATGCAGCGACTAAACTACGTCAACTAAACTACGAAGGATCAATAATTCACACAGACGACTAAATTAAAACTTCCATCATGACACTTAAATTTTTAACTGGCAACATTCCTGCCCACATTGGGCTGCAATTCAATTAATGTAAATGCGCAAAATTCATTCAGCAGCGAAAATAATTGCAATCATCCGTATCTCAGACAGTACTTAACCCATCAATTTTAAAGCTCGCCAGGAGGGGGGAAAGCGGGGTAGGGGTCCGCCATTTTAACATGTATTGCAGGAAATTGGCGCGAAACGCCATTCCGTACCTATGCACAAGATGGCGCCCATTGCACGAAAAAAACAAGTTTCATGATTGCGATTCGGTTGTTTTCCTATAATAGATTTGTGTGGTAGATAAATGAGATAAATTATGTAACATTTTTGATTCTTATACATGTTTTATCATCAAATCAAAGGCATTACCAGATTTTTGACCCGCCCTAATACTAATAGTTACCGATAAAGTTTACTAGTAAGTTGGTATTAAATATTGTACCACTTACGAACGAATACTAATTACAATCAGAATAACTTTCATATAATTCGTAGTTTTACCTCTAGATATTAATATTGATCTGTTATTCACTAGCATTCCCTCGATAAAATGCCAAATAACAATATCATACTTTGAGATTCTTGAACCTTAATAATATTTCAGTTACATAAGTAATAAACTCAATATGTTGTAAACTGATTACTCTAAGGAGTTGAACTCATATATTGTCATACTTTGACATGCCCATTGAAACTAGAAATCTCCCAAAACGAAATATTTAAGCCCAAAGAAACATAAACGAAATGTCCGTCAATTGTTTCCCGTTAAAGAGAATTATAATCCGTCGCCAGGGAGCTGCTTGCAAGCATCGTGTTTTTATTAACGTCACTCCGAAACAAGGCTTAGTGGAGCCGATCCCGCCCTGCATCCGGGATTCGGGATGACGTTCAAGTCTCAATACGGTATTACAGCGCGGCGTCATGTGATCAGCTGATAATCTGAATTGTATATACGTCTACTCCCAGTTTCCCCCGATATTGAATTCGGGGAAAACTGGGAATATTATGTTTCCCAATATCCCCCGAAATAATATTTAATTTATTGATCCATTGAACTCACTATTGACATTGAAATAAACTACAGTTTTTTCCGGATTTAAGCAAAGTTAGTTTAAGTATCAATTGTTTTATTAATATTTTATGATATTCAACAATCTTAAGATTAACTTAATGTTATTCTATTATATATAAACAGCAATAGATTCCCGTCCAATCAATTCGTTAAATTATAATAATCTAAATATTAAAATGTGAACGCGTTTTGAGAGTAGAAAATTGCGGGAAACAAGCAGGCGGATGATACCTAGTGTAATCGGGACATAATAAATCCTCAAACTTTGTTTATCCAATCCACACGTGCTGGGTTACAACCCAATCCTTACCACAGCTATGTACGTGAAGGCCTTTGCAGTGTTACGGTCAAATATATAAAATATATCCTATAGCAACCCGACAGTCCGATGTAAAAACGCGCCCTCTGAGCTATTTCGGTAGCCATGTTTGAAAGTGTTTGTAAACTTTCTTGTTTAAACACGGGTCGTGTTTTGTACCTACTTTCGTCTAATGGCGGCCAGATGAGGTTTCCGAGCTGAGAATTTGGCTTGTTTTTACCGAATGTATACGGAATTACAACCTTGGAGTACGGGACAATGATACCTATATTTCGCTTGAGCTAGCTAAGCCTTATTAATTTTGAAATAATCATTAATGATTAAGATTAATATAAAAAATATTAAACAATTTGATTTTAATTAACTAAATTGATAATTTAAAAGACTTAGTAAGCGACCATGTTTTGCTTCCGTAAGTCAACTGGCAACACACACTGGTCTCATTGAACGTTTGCCTTGTGGTAAGAGATACGCCTGACCATGACAGATACAGTGCTGGTGGTAGTTAGAAACATCACCTGTCAGTATTTATTATTATTATTCATTATTATTTCTAATATTATTAAGCTACTCATTTCAATATCTACATTCTTCTCTCTTCTTATATAATTGTGAGCAATAAAGTGTTTATCTATCTATCTTCTCGTATCTTAGTTGAGACATAAATATTTACCCTAGAAAGCAAGCCGCCGATTGTAACTGCTGATATTAATAAAACCATTATTTGTTTCCAGACGAAGTGGACGTGATCGGGTACACGTCCAACCAGAGCGACAGCGAGTCGCTGGTGTCGGCGCACAGCGGGGACAGCGGCGTGGGAGTGAGGGAGCGGCGCGCGCGGCCACAGTGCCGTCTGCGGCGCGCGCACCGGACCAACGCGCACACGCACTTAGTCTAGGTCAGTGCACACAGAACTTTCAAGGAACGCCGCGAACATGATAGGTGTCAGTCTACACAGAACCTACCAGGAACGTCGTAAACATCATAGATGTCTTCTCCGTCCACATAGAAAGCACTTGAAATACACTGCCCGTTGCGTACCCACACATAGTCTAGGTCAATCGACACAGAACCTTCTAGGATCTTCGCGAACATGATAGGTGTCTTCACAGTCCACGAAGAAAGCACTCAAAATACACTTCCCCGCCGCGTACACACACTTAGTCTAAGTCAGTGGGGTAGAACCATTGGAAACTTTGCAAACATTCTTACCATTGGGACGCATATAGAAACTGGCTGTATGACTCTGTAGAGAAAGAATATCGCTTCCACGTTACACGTATGTGTAACAACCTTCTAGAACTTTCAAGATAATAGAAATATCCAATTCTAAAGATTTCAGTCAGATCAGTGAGCCAGACCTTTTTGGAAACTTTGCAAACATTATTTGTGTCTGTCTGACTAGTCAATTAGCACAGAACTTTCTAGTAGCGCACATACAGTTAGGAGTCCCTCGAACATTGCAGATGTCTATGACTCCTTATGCTCAAGTCGTTAGCCTGAAGAACCTGAAACTGTCTAGACAGACACTGCTGGACTCAGGCCACGATAGTAAAGGGGTTTTCCATAATCTCCTCGCTTGGCAATAAAAAGTTATCGCCAATCGAGAGCGCCCAATCCTTTGAAGTTTTTTTCTGCTGTCACTACACGTCTTAATCTCGAAGGAATATCAATACTCAATAGACACTTGGTCAAAACGAGGAAGGATCGTGGAATATTGAGAGTAGGTAGGGATATCTTGGACGACAGACTGCACAGCGCCCAGTCGGTCATCTCAGATATCGCTGGAGGGACATGTGGAGGGTGACCTATGTGAGATCGGGGTAGAAAACTGTTTGAAAAGAGTTTGCGCAGGTTAGAGACCGGTGGCAGTCTCTCGATTCAGAAGCCACTTTAAAGTTAAAGTGCCATAAAAGTTAGTTTTACGACCATGTAACCCATGTGAATGTACAAATATTTATGTGATTACATGTATGTTTGTATTGGTCTGGGTGTTTTCTATATTATATGTACCTACCTGTTTTTTTAAATATTAGTATTTTTATCCGTTGATGCGTAACCATATTACAGGTTAAATGCATAGTTTAGGTCTAAATGGCGCTGGTTGAATGTCAGTGGATATTTATTATTATTATTTTATTAACTTTTAACAATTCCTTAAGTCATGCTATCGTTTTGTCTTTCCAGGAGAGCGCGCGACGGCGTGGACTCGCGCGTACCGCGCGCGGACTACCTTCGTAACAGTTGTAGAACATTTTGTTGGTACATGTACTAAGGCGAATGTTGTTTCTGTGACTTGACGGTGACCGGATGATGCCTGAACCCGCGCATGCGCAATGAACCAGTATAACAAGCGGCGCTATAGTAAATTGATGTGTAACCTTTTGTATACTTTCATTTGATCTAATCTGTATTACATTGCTGGCTGTGTATGAATTAAAAAAAAATTCATCTAACCTCATCTTACTGAGCTAGCAATGTATATAAATTAGATCATTTTATAAATGAAATTATATAAAATGATAAGCACCTGTGATTATGCGACTTTAGGATTTTTAATGTTTTTAACCTACTTTTGACATCGTTTGTGACCGCTAAATACATAATTATTTTAAGATTTCAAACAGCTATTCTAATGTAGGTTATAATCCAATCTTTAACCTATTTGTTTTGTTTTTAAACCGCTTTTGATTTTTCCATATCTTCTTTACCTTAAAATATCAAACCCAATTATTTATTTATAACTGTTCTATTTGAAAACATGAACTTTAACACAAACCAATTAGGTTCTCAATTCCATGATAATATAAATAAAAAAATGTTAAAAATCCTCAAGTCACAAGATCAAGCTGTGCCAGTCCTCACACGCAGCGCACCTCACCTGCGACCATCACTCGAGTACAAAATTGCCAAAAATATCATTCAAACTTTATTTTTCACATAACAAATTGTATTATTCTCGAGCTAGGCTCGCCGTGGCGATATAGTCTCCTGTACTCTGACAAAAACTGACAATTATTTATGTAAGATCGTTAAGTCGCAATTACATTACGGGTTATGTATGAAAACACTTTGATTGCGTCTATATTTGATATTATTGTATGTTACATCGTTATGTGACCAACATTAATATGTCAGTCACTTTTTCTTAGAGGACAGCACTAATGACGTTTATTCCATGCTTTTACTACGTCAACAATTCCATTTTGTTTTTCTTGTGTTTAAAACACTTGTGTGCAGTAGTGTACCTATATTTTCACAAAAAAAAATGTATTCGAATCTTAAATCTGATATATTGTATGCTCTAAATATTGTATAGCTTAAACGGGGGTTGATTTTAATTATTTATTGTTTAGTTCCAGTAACACCATGTACAAATGTGAAATAGGAAGCCCCCAAAGATTGACGTTATTTAATAACTGTAAAGTGCTCATCTTATTTTTCTATTTATTATTAAATTTTGTATCTAAAATATTCGAATATAAATTGTACGGTGTTTGGAAAAGCGTTTTGAAAAAACTCTCGGTAGATACTTATTGTTGTTGATTTCCACAAAAAAAATGCTAATTTAGCTAATGTTGTATAAATAAATATCAATTTTATATTTTGTATATAATTATTTTTCTTGTATAAATTAATCAAATAGAATTTAGATCTGTGGATTTTGCGGAGTTTCACACCGCTTGGTGAATATTGGGCGCTCGCAAATGCAGACCCTAACAAACATTTAATTTTAGTACTTTTCTAACAAGACCTTTCCATCAATCTATGTACTAATATCTTTGATGGATATGACTTATAGTCGTTTAAATTGGTTCATTTTGATAACATGATCACGTATATTTTGTTGTTAAATATATCACATACCTACAGTCGAGTATTTTTACACCGCAATTTTCTAACGAATTAATATTTTTGTGCATAAATTTATAAATTAATTACACATTTGCCTTGCGTTAATGTTTCTAAAAATACCAAATATTAGTGTATTAATAACACCAAATATAATGTTAAATGCAAGTGTTGGTTCTGTATAGTAAGGCCGTATTTAAAACAATTTTTTTTTCGAAAATATTGACATTTACAAATTCATATAAAAACAATACCATACTCAAAAATCTCTTACCTCTTTTTTATGGTATTCAAAACATCAATTTAATATTTTTTTTAATCGAGGTGTAAGAATACAGGCTAAAATACTACATCACTTACTAACTATTGTATTGTTAAGTATTAATATTGAATATTAATGATCTCACTTCACTGTCACACGTCCATTCGAGTAATCTGTCACTGACGACAGTGTTACAAGTTATTTTCTTAAAGATCAAAATTTTATTTCTTTGTACATTGTAGTCAATATCACAGATTAGACGATTGTCTTAAGTGTGTTAATGTAAGTAGGAAAAAAATACAATAATATGTTAAAAAAATATATATTAAAATTGATCGTTAAGATATTTATTTCAGATTGTTTTACGTTCACATCTTTGGAGCAGTTTTCAGAGATGTCCGCGTTAAATGTTCCCCTATTGGTTGAATGTGACGTAATTACTTAAATGGATATTAATTTATGTAAACATTCATGTACCAAAAAAAATTACCTACATGGAACGAAGCCGGACAAATCACGCACTCGCAGGGGGTAACCGCTATGAAAAGTACACATATATTTTTGTTATACGTATCTTGTAATATAAAATTGTTGATTCATTTTGTGGTTGAAACTCGACTGACTTTGATTGTCTTAGGGGTCATTTGTGGACTACGTTATGTGAGTTACGCTACAAGCTTCGATTGACATAATAAATATGAATTCAATCTTTATTAGAGACCATACTTCGAAATATTAGGGCACTAGTTTATAACTACCTATAGGTAGGTAAATCAAGTCGCTTCTACCATAAATAATAAATAAACTACCAAGCAACTTCAAGAATAAATATGTGAAAATTCACCTACTTAATATAATCATCACATGGTCTTATAAGTCCTAGTCTGTGAATTCAATTCACAAATTCAGTAATTGAATCATGAATTACACAAAATGGATCACATATCTGCTGTCACAAATCGTATACAAATTATTGCGATTGGTCAATGTTGCCAGTTAAAATAAACTACTGTCAACTTCTTAATCCATTGGCCACTTAGATAAACAACAAACTTACTAAATGCACAATCTCACTCAAAATGTGTCCGCGGCTAAAGTCTACCAATCACGTCAGTTGGGAAGAATATTCATTCATAATCACGTCGCTCGCTACATGTCATAATGACATAGTAGCGTGCTCTTGCTTTCGATTTTATACTTTTTCTATGGCTTGTTAAGGGTCAAAATTTAAATGAATAATTTTACGTTCTAAATATAACAGTAACTACACCTACATATGTGTCATGGGACTCGGATATTTTTTTATTGCAGTTTCTTCGTAATGGTGCATCTAGTTATTTGATTGTTTGTCTTAGATTGACCACGATAGTAATTCAATTAAACAACAGATTCATTGTGCTTGATTAAGCAACACCCAATGGGTTAAACAGCAAGTATGAACATCACGTAATCTCACCGATGACTTCCATTTCTGTTATGTTCTTTGGCAACGGTATCGCTGGTCGGTCCTATCTGCGACCATTGGAATTACGTTGTAAATTATTTGAGGTATGGATGTTATAATAAGAATAGTTGTAACGTATTATCATTTTGTAAGTTATACATTTGTTTTAGAAACGACAGTCTGATCTCTTATGGTATATGTGTCGAGGTCTCGTACATTGGTATCACGATTGACAATTATTATTGATTCGACTATGTTGAATGCTTCAATGAGTTGTATGACGAATCGGATTAATGTATGTCCATTTATTTTTCTATGTATCCGACAAGCGTGCAATATGTCGTCGATCGTGATTCCGGAATGTTCTCCGACTTCAATTGGTAGATAAGCGGCAGAGCCGTCACTCCGTCGGGCCATCCAACCTGCTAATGTCGCCTTGTCACAAAATACGAAGCTCACAAAGCCTTTACAATATAAATTGAACCGTTACGTTGGTTTAATATGCCTGCATCATTCATATGCCTAGAATAGAAAAATATGCAAATAAAAAAACATCAGACATCACAAAATCTAACTTTTGTATTAATAGGTATGGTAACATTGTAAATTTAAATTGCAACATTGAAATATATCGGTACCCAACGGTTTCGAATTAACCCAATATTATGGCGTGAATGAATTTCGGGAAAACAGAGTGACATGGCGACATCAGTCGACACAAAACTGTCCGCAAGTTGAGAACTCAGCGCCTCTGTCAATCCTGCCTAAAATGTCATCAAAATTATTTATCTTTTGGTAACTTATTACTTATGTATCGCGAAATTTATTTATTAAAAGTGCTTGTCAATGTCCGAACGTACCGGTGTTTTGCTGCCTTGGTCGAACAGTTTCCGCTTTTTTTGCAAACGTTCGATGATGAAAAAGTTGTCTTTGGTATCCATATTACCTTTAAGACATATCAGAAATAAACGCAACGAACAATATGACTCTTTTACCGTCGTCTACCATAGTTTGACTGAATAAAACTAATAAAAGGTGTTTCTATTCAGTGCTGTCAAATAATTACAAATAACCACTTGAGGATTAAAGAGCTAACATATTAATGGCCTGTATCTAAGTAGTGTAAATGAATCGATCTCTATTAGCTTTTTTCGGCTCAAGTCAATGTTGCCATTAATTGACAGTACAGTTTATTAAAACACCGGTTAGTAGAAAAAAGGGGACGCCATTTTCATAGCAACGTTTCCTAGCGTCTATTGTTCATTGCATTGGCTCGGCACGTCTTGGAATGCTGTTTTATGTGCAACCGAGTGTAACGGGTGCAAGCGGCGACGGCACGCTACAAGAGTACAAATTCTGTATAAGCCCCTATTTCAGTGTTAATTCTAAATGTTATTTTTTAAAAACACTAAACAGGGAGTGGTGCCGACTCGGCACGATAGTTAGCGCGCGGGCGTCAGCTGCGTCATGGAGCCAGTCAGCCTTCAGTGTTGTCTATTCTTAAATAATACTATCTGTATCCTATTGCTACAGTGAGTTTAGTTTGCATACTTCCATTTCACTCTTGTTATATACATACCAGGCGCGCTCGCCCTATACAGGTGTTCACTGTAACGATAGGGTATCGAAGCCACGATGCGACGCACTGTACGCGCGCATCACTTAGATAAGAAATGTGTTATTAGAAAAAATGCAATAAGTTATAAGTCGAGCTGCCGACTGCGCCCGTCCACACAACTTAGTCGCTGTAAATTAATATTAGTCCGGCGTTGTAAAAAAATCAGTCAAATTGTAAATATTGGAGCCAAAATTTTTATACAAATTATTTCATAAATATATCCATGGACCAAGTTGCGGGCGCAGTTGGGCCCGACTGTGTTGTGATGCGATCAATGCGACACGGTCTTTACATTGGAAATGTAATATATATCTAGAAATACTAAACAAGCACATATTCAACCAGCGAAAATCTTAGTGTATCTCATAAAGATCGGTGATCTCATTCTTACGATCTAAAAATATTTTATTTCTTGTATTGGTAGGTTCTGGATGCTTAGCTATAGCAACACTTAAAGGTACCTGTCATGAGGTACAGTCCACGACAATGTGTGTTCATTTTTTAACATGTTAATGTTACATATTGAATAGGTTGTGTACATATGAAAAATGTTCATGCAAAGTCGATGACTGTACTTTTAAAGTATAGATCTTTGTAAAGTACGTTCCGCCCTCGGTTAGGTTAGTACGCCTTTGAAACATCAATGAGAGTGAACATGAGGCTGAGACAATAATAGCAAAAGTTATAAGGCAAACGATTGGTTTTTATTCAATGTCTACATAGGAAATCTAGGTATCATAAACAATTGTGCTAAGCCGATAACGTATAGTAAGCAGTTACCCTATTCTGTAATAAAGTCCTAACTTAATTCACTTTAAGAACTATCTAGATAAAATCGTCGTCTTAATAAATTATCTTTCTGTGGAATTGTATTTTTCTAAAGGCCTATAATAGTTAGTTAATGACTTCGCATAGTGCATCAAACATTTTCAAGTGTAAAGATCGTGTTTCATGTTCGCACTGCACCATAGTACAGTCAGACTTATAAATTTCCTATTATGAAAAAATTACCTAAACGTAGCAACAAAATGTCATAGATATATTTAATTACCCATTGCATTTCATCAAACAACCTGATGGACCTTTCATGACTTTTTAAGGCTGACTGTACTGTAGTTGGAGAAAAAGCTGATTTGGTCAGAACGTAGAGGCAAACATTAGGTACTATATGACTACTGCTGACTCGGCAGCATTATTCAATGTAATTGACGAATGTGGCACATATAATACTATATGTAAAAAAGTTATAGAATTAATTTAATAAAATTATAAATAAAATATACGCCTTGTATTATTTACACTCGTTTTACCCTTTAAACGCCATTTGTATATTTAAAATGACGTTTATTTCTATCTGAAAATTCAGATTTTTTTGCGAAAACACTCGTTTTATATATATATAATAATATATATATATATTATATATTATAATTATATATATATATATATATATATATTTACAGTCCACGATATATGTGGTTTTATTAGGAGAAAGGAGGTCTCTAGGATCGCAATATACCAAATATAATGACGCATTTTCTGAATATAAAATAGCAATAAACTTTTTCCACCTAACTGATTGAAAACTAAAGGTAAAGGCCATTTTTTAAGTGAGGCTCATGCCATTAAATGTCATTAACAAAAACACCACTTTCAGCTTAAGCACACTCAGTTTTTGACTTTTTGAGGTTTTATCAAACTTACACAGTGTACTCAATACAAGGTCTAAAAAATCAAAAATATTAACAATGACGAATTGGAAACTTTAGTATTTGACAAACCTAACTTTGGACATTAGGCAGGTACAATAAAAAAACGAATGGATCAAGGATCAAATATTTCTTTATTATAACTATATCTGGAATCGACCAGCGAATCACCAGATAATTATCTATTCGTTACACATTTCTTTTTTACTAATAAAACGTCAAATTGCAAACTCAATAATAGCACACATCAATATTCAAGGATGGCAACTCTTAATAACAATTTGGTATAACAATCAACAAAATTAAGCCTACATAACACATTTATAAAAAATCATAATATAAAACAAATAAGACCAATACCTGTTGCATCTCTAGTTTTGAATGTTAGTAGTATTCTTAGGTCACTAGCTATACTATACTCTGTCCAACCATTTATTTTCTCTGATCGACATTGGGCGAACCAAACCGATTATATGTTGTTAATATTATTTTTCCATCCATATATGGTTTATTTTTGGGTCAGAGTATTATTTATTACAATTGCATTAAAAATACGTTGATGCATTAAATCGATTTAAAGTTTTTTTAAATTAAATAGATACATTTCAAATCAAAAGTGGCTTCACTTTTAAATATCGAAATATCCTAAACTGTCAGAAAGAAAATAAAAGTCCAAACTTTTGTCCAAACAAAGTTTAGGAATAAGTTTGTCTCAAACTTAGAGGTCTTCACAGGAGGTGTTCTTATATTTTGGTTCCTTTTCTTGAAACCTTAATAAATATAAAATCAGGCCAACAATTTACAGGTAATAAAAAAACTGTAATGGTATCCAGAGTTGACTGAAAGTGTTATACCTTTCCGTCAATAGTTGGTAACTTATCTGTAATTCCAATTGCGATCTCTAGTTTAATGCGACAGTAACCATGTACGATTAGGTGGGATATTTGCTACATTGTCAACCTTTTTTTTTAAATATAAATAACTCTCAGTTTGCAAAATTTTATTATTCGTTTTTCCTCTATATTTAAGTATCTAATTTAAAAAGAACGTCATCTTTTAAAGACAAATATGTTAGCATAAAAATGCCCTGAATGTAAGAAAAATAACAAGAAATATTGCCTAAGTACAAAGGACTACAACACAGCTTGGAAGCTATTCAAATATTTATATACATATAGCACGACTAAACATGGCAAATTATTATTAATTTCACATAATTCGAAGACACTTTAACAAGGTTAACGCCAAAATTATATTTTAGCAAATTAATGGACTAATAATTAAATATTCACACATTATATTGTACATAAAATCTGACGATAATATCTAATTAAATACACTAAAGGCGTTGGGATGTATTTTCAATTATTACAACTAAATATATTTTGAATACTAAATAAATTTATTACATGAATGAGTATTCATGAAATTATACATTTGACTATCCTTTTATGTCTTTAGGCAAAGCCTTGGCTTTGAAATTTTTGTGAAAAACAAAGATTACCCGGAATAATCACAAAAACAAATCAAATTTTGATATTTGTACCGTATATATTAATATGTATTGAAAACGTTTGTCAAAATTAATCCACATTCTTTTTCTTTTTGTAGATAAAAATATATTACTTTATAAATTCTAAAACTTAACGGGTAACAGTAAACTTTTTCTTATAAAAATCAAGTACAATGAAGACTTCTACAAAACCTTGGTTTTGTGTGAATATTCCGCGTAATCTTTGTTTTTCGACATATTAACGGGACTGGTAGATAAGTGATTATATTAAAAAAGTAATATTTTATAATAGCTCATTTCGCGGGCACAGCTAGATGGATTATATAAGCCTTAAACCACAGACATCCGAATATACAATTAGACTGGACAAGCCGCCAAGTTTATAGGCAGTCCCAGTGTCGCAATTTGTTTTCGGTTCTTACCTGTGAAAAGTTATTCTATTTCTTGGTAAATTTACTGATTCATTGCGATGATGGCATGTTACAATTGCACAGGACGGCATTTTTGAAAAAAAACGGTAATTTCTTCTAAGTGCGTCTTGACTCGTCTCACAGAGCGTAAACTGGCAGCCAGTGTATGCTCGTTGAGCTTACATTTGTCGCACTTTAAACGCGGCTTGCCCCATCTCTTGTATTGGGAAATCTGTGCCTTAAACCAATTACCAAGAGACTTCTAAAGGCTGATTGATTACATAAAATGTACATAATACCAATCTATTTCTCACATTTCACAATCTAAATAATAAATTTCACCATTAAATGTTGATTAGTTCATTCAATACAAACAGTATTATTACACGTTTCTGATATATATTTTAATACGTCCCAACATTGAATACCCGACAAAAACACAAACATAGTAAATATAATTGCTCTACAGGATTAAACGTGACTTAAAACTACTGGGGTTCACTACTTTGCCACTTAGATGAAAGTGATATATATAACTTTTTATATATACTAAATATCGAAATTCAAATTACACTGTTACTCCGCGATACATTGATAACACACAGTTGTATATATAAATATAATCAAATACGCCTTTCCCTGTTACATATAAAACTTAAAAAAAAGGATTTTATATAAGGATTGAGCATGAAATATTAATGAATTGAAGGAAAATCTAGAGTGACATCGGTCGCCTAACAAATTATTTTTTACAATTACATCAGTTTTGCCAGGGGCGCACTTAACAATGAAACCCTGCCCGTGTATGCCTGTAATTGGTATACACACACTGATATTTTATCAGCACGTTTTAGCAGCACACCCGATATTTTCGATAGGACCATGACAAAACCACGCAGAATAATCGAGAAAGATTATAAATATCTGGCATGTTTGCCGATGCTCACGTAAACGATTTCCATGCGTTATATGCGAAAAAAAATACTCTCAATCCAAAACAGAATGCTTGGCAGTCCCAAAGTATTCTAAGGGTGTTGGGAAGATGGGATAGTGCGCTGAGGCAACACTGGATCATGGCCCTAATAAACCCAAACGCAGAACAAGTTTATTATGTTAATTAAAACTTAAAAATTTTAGGTATATCGCACTAACAGTAGAGGTAAGAAAGAATTGTTACTAACAAAAAATGGATCACAGCTATCAGAAATAAAATAAATTAATAAAATAAACAAAAAATACGCTCATAAAGGCCAATGTTGCCAGTGTCCCCTAACATATCGGTTCAACTAATAAAGCTTATAGTAACAATGCCTAGCCTACATTTCACGGTACTAAATAATTAACTATATAATATTCGGTAGAAATTAAACTACTTGTGAGCATACTTAGGATTCGTGACGAAACACTAGGTGAAGCTTTACTTTGCTTTTTGGCTAGATCGCCACAGCGGAGCGATCTTATAGACCCTACAAGCAACAATACCTACGTATTGTCAAGTCATACAATATAATAGAAAGTTTCAGGACGCTCACCTGATGGCAAGTGATACGCCTGAACATACTATTTTCTATCTGTGGATATTTATGTATTTCTAATTATAAATACACAGAAATATTAGAATTAATAAGAAATTGGAGTTGTACCACGGCATTTATACGCCATTTTTCAATATCTAACAGAGCGAAACTGGATATCGTATCGCTGTGGAAATCTGGCCATACAATCGGATATTTTTGTTATATACTCCTTACGTTTAAGTGTGAAAATATTTTTATTTTTCCTTCGACAACTAAGACTAGACACACTCCAAACCATCGATTCAGTTCACCTTACCAGATTACTCAAGTTCAAACTTACTTTCATATTCATTTTTGTATATTTCATTGTCTTTACTGACTTGAGTATTAAACATGGATAAAAAAATACACAATTTGAATATATGGTAATCAATTTATTGAATTAATCACGTCTGTTTCAACGAGGACAAGTTTTATCCAAAGAAAAACATGAGTAAATCCATATATTTAATAAGATACTTATGAATTATTCAAAGGCAAGTCAATTTTAACCTAATCTTCCCATTACTGAAGATTCATTTTAACAAAAAGTGACTTTTTAAAATAATAATGCAGCTAGCTGTAGTTAGTAATTACCGGGTGTAAGAGACCTAACATCTGTTGTATCTGGTGACGGAGGTAGTGCGGCATTAACGAATAATAATAACCGTATTCGTTGTTGGTCTCCATTAATGCCGTTCTGTCATGGTCAGGCGTATCACTTACCATCAGGTGAACGTCCTGACCGTCCTGTACACTAATAACATAAATTACCATGTTTTTATTCCAACCATTCTAACGACACATGTATATTATCTTTACAACAACGACCACCATATAAATTACCTATACCATACATATACACGACACACCCATTAACTTTACATTCATGTTCCGACTACAATCGATTACCTAACGAACACTGCAAGGTCAAAAACATTTTGGCATAATTGACCATAAGCCATCTTGACGTGTTGTCGACAAGATGGCCGCCTTCACGAGCTCGCTCTTTAATCGCAAAATATTATTGAACTAAAGTTCAACGGAAACGTTTTTTTATTTCATAGTCACATTAAAGTTCAAAACAAATTGTTAGTGATCTAATTTTATATAAAGCTTTTGATGAGATCAAAATTCCACGTGTCTAAAACTGTGTTCAAATGACACAATATTCATTTTTAAACATAACCTAAAAGGGTTTGTTCAACTATCGGTAGATATAAATTCATAGTCAAGAATAATAAAAAAAAATCCGTAAAATTTCTTCATCAAAAGGTATTCTTGAACAATATACAGCCTACAACATTGTTTATTCCATTCATTTTCCTGACTTTTGCATTCAACCCTTCACTAACTTAGCTAATTCGAATTGCACTTAGGTTGACACCATCTCAAAACAAACAAAACATCCCAACCGTAATGCTACAAGAACATCAATTTCTTCTCATTAAATCCTACTACGAGTAACGGAAAAATCTTATCCGGTCCGAAGTACCGTTATTCAAGGGTTAAGAAAAGCGACTTTATTCACCTATTTTTAAGATTCTAAATGAATGCAGCATATTAATTCAGAACATTTATTAGTTGTTTTGATCTCAAAAATAGAATTATTTCCTTAATAAGTACTTTTCCACCAATCTTCAACAAACTGTTAATGAAACTTTCTCGATATTTACATTTGACTAGGGTCTCTCTTTCTATTACCAAATACAAGCTTTTGAACCAGTAAAAGGTGGGCTTAACTTTCGTCGTTATTACAAGGCGATAAAGTCGAAATCGCCACTACCTACAGGCAAAGCTAACATGGGAAATCCATGATGACAATAGTAACATCTGCTGTAGGCGGACTAAAAAACACTTTCGTCGTTATTACAACGCGATAAAGTCGAAATCGCCTCTACCTTACAGGCAAAGCTAACATGGGGAATCCAAGATGCCAACATCTGCTATAGGCGGACTTAAACAATTTCGTTATTATTACAACGCAATAGAGTCGAAATCTCTACCTTACAGGATAACCAATTATGGGAATTCCAAGACCTGCAGATGGGAATAGCTCGAAGCTATTAAGGGATTTAATAATACCTTTGTTTTTTCGTACCAGAGTTATTTATCACAGTCGGGTACCAATTGGATGCTGTCGTCATCCCGCCTGCTGCTTGGTCTCCGTAGGGGACGGGGATGCTGTAATAGTGAGAAACTCTGTTGTCCTTGCTTTTTGCTGAGCGCGTTTCGTAGATGACTCTCACCTGGGGATGAGAAAGAGAAAGTTTGAATATTCACCGACATAGATACAGCGCCATCTAGTTCTCATTTAAGGAAGTAGTATACGATGAGTACTACGGATAAACATAATTATACACTTAGTAAATATGTATGGATAAACCCAAACAAATCAATTCAAATTCAAATTCAAAATTCTTTATTCAAATCAGGCTTACAAAAGCACTTATGAACGTCAAAAAATATACAAAAATATAATAAAAATCAATTAAAAAATATGAATTTTGATGCTTTGAAAAAAAAGCGCTTCAGTGGATTGGCCTGTTGAGAAAGAAGCACCAAGAAAACTCAACAGTGTAGCTTTTTAAAAACAATTACTTAATGTAACAATATATCATAAAACTGAAATAGCTGAGCAATTTAAGACCAAGGATTTTATCACATAAATATTCGTCAATAGTGTAGTACCCTTTTTTAGAAAGGTGGTTTTTATTCTAGCTTTAAACATGTGTAAGGTAACTCGACAATATTTTGCGGTACCTTATTGAAAACTTTAACATCTTCCTATAAAGACTTACCTACTTTATGTAGTCTCAAGTCCGGAACAGCAAGTTTGTTTCTATTCCTAGTATTAAAATTGTGTGAGTCACAATTTTTTTAAGGTATGATAGTATTTACGGACGTAAATTAATTTTCATAAATATATTGTATGGTAGAGGCGATTTCAATAAATATCTACTGACATACAACAGCGCCATTTAGTCCCAAACTAAGAATTTAGCCTGTAATATGGGTACTATATATTAAACATATATATACATTTTTTTGCACTAAAACTTTGTGTGCATGTATTTGTCTGTTTGTTAGGTCTCGTTGTTTCAATGTATAATATGTTTGCGTTTGCAAAAAAAGTATGTTTATCCGTCGTTTAGTACCATATAACAGACTTATGCTTAGTTTGGGGCTAGATGGCGCTGTGTGAATGTCAGTAAATATTTATTTATTTATATTTATTGATTGGTCAGTGGATATTCATTTATTTATTCAGGTCACCAGATCGATCTACGACAGTAACTGATTCAATTTAATCGTCCGCGGCAAGAAAATACAAAAACATACACAACATACTTTTGTTTACCTGGAAGTGACAAAGGCCGACCGCACAGCGTAAGGTCGTGCGACCTCGGCGATGCTGATCGTGACGCGAGGGCGTCCAGTGTTGTTATTCCTCTGTNAGTTATCGACTTTTAGTACCCATATTACAGACTAATACTTAGTTTGAGGCTAGATGGCGCTGTGTGTCTGATCATTTATTTATTTAGGTCACCAGATCGATCTACGACAGTAACTGATTCAATTTCGACGTCCGCGGTAAGGAACGTCAAAAACATTACTGTTTCGATTACCTGGAAGTGACAAAGGCCGACCGCACAGCGTAAGGTCGTGCGACCTCGGCGATGCTGATCGTGACGACCGAGGGCGTCCATTGTTGTTGTTCCTCTGCTCATCGGTACGAATACCCCGACGGGGCGACCGGGAGCCCAACAACTCCTGTGAATTCAATGAAAATTAAAATATATTTATTCAATTTATGTCCACAAAGAACCAGTGTTACCACCTTAGCCCTTTTGTAGCTAGATCTAGCACTTTTTAGTAAACGTGAACACCTTTTTTACCGATTTAGCCCAAAAAGAGCAATCTAGCTCTTTTTCACTGTCTTGAAAATATTAGCAAATATACAGTTTTCGACTTGCTAACAAGTACTTTTTTGCATCTATTTAGTGTATTATTTATCTATAAATGAGCGTAAGTTTTAGTGCCATCGGTGCCGTAGACTCTAGGGGCACAAGAATGGCCAGACTAGACTATAAGATCCATATGCCTTAAAGTAATATGAAACTAAGCGCAATTTCTTTAAACGTAATTTTAAGAGCAGGTAGAACCAGTATTCAATCATTAATTTTCATAATTTTTCATGACTCATCAATACCTTTGATTCTTTTAATTAATGATAATATTTATCTTTTATTTTTCACAATGATAATTATTATTAATTATTCTATCTGACTCCTGTAGAATAGGTAGTTACAAATATCACAAAAGCAAGTGAAAGTATGTGAATATACAAAAAAATCGTATGCTTTTTTCAGTATGTGTAAAAATATTCCTATTAAATCATAAGAAATAGAGATAATCAAAAAATTTTATTAACTAATCAGTTAGCTACATAGACAAATAAACCCTAATTTTGTTTTAAAAATATATTTGATACAAAGTAATTTAAATCAGCTACTATTTTTTCATGACCACAAGCTTAATTGCTTTATTTTAAAACATTTAGTAAATTAAAAAAATACAGTGCATTTGTGGATATTAATAAAAAATGTAGCTAAATGACCTACAACTTTATACATTGAAACTATAAAAAATAATAAAACTAATCACAAATTTAATATTAAACATGCAAAACACCTTTCGTTACCACATTTCCATAGAGGACTATATTTCGCACTGGACCAATTTACAAGGAAATCAGTACAATGCACTTCTAAATTAAGCTCCAAAACCATGTAAAAAATGTTTTACTCTTTGATTAGTCTTCATAAATGATACAATGTGCTAAACAAAAGTGATACAAGCAAAATATAACATACAACAAGCAAACAGACAGTACACCACATATATAATATCTAATGTTAGTAACCTTCTCCTGGGAATTGATCGAGAATGTGCTATAGGAGACCGGGCTATCCGCACCAAAGTCGAAGGCGCTCGACGCGCGGTACGAACGGCGTCTGCCCCGAGGAAACAATATTAGTAACATATTTATAGTGTTATTATTAATTTTTGATGGGTAAAAAAGCATTATTAATAGTTATGTAGAGGCAATAAATATAATTTATGGCAACAATACTATTAATTAACCTGTAATATTGGATAAAATATAACTGACAACACTTCATTTAACACTTCAACCGCCGCAGTTGCATATAATATCCAACAGACAATAGATTTTCTGTTGTATATGGAATCCCGGCGGTTAATAGGTTAAAGATTTATCATCGAAATGCCTTTAGCGTCTCACTACACGGCATAGGCCTTCCCACATAGAGTCTATGGAGAGATTGGGCTTTGATATATTATGCGGGCCCAATGTAGATTGATGGTTGTATAAATATCTTTTTTTTATTCGAACTGATGAACTACTGCTGTTGGCCACAGATGGCCTTCACAGCTTCACAAGCAATTGGCGAGTGCAGATGGCTCTCAGCCTTAAAATATACACAACTTTTTTTTTCATGATTGTTAAACAAAGATTAAGATATAATTTAATTTAATTGCAGCAATCACTTTAATATTTTTTCTGCATTATCACTTACACACAGGTGAGAGGCACTATTGCACACAATTCACACACACGGTCACCTTATACGAGAGCAGTTTTTTGTTTTATAAATATAAAAAATTGCCTAAGCTTTTACTTTACATATATATTAAAGGGCAATATAATAATAAATTTACAATAAAAGAATTAAGTTAGCACAGTATTATTAGGAAGGTTTTTCATAAGCATTGTTAATTGTTATTTAATATACAACAAATACCATGAGGCCAGCAGCTAATTGGTGGTGGTGACCTGATCATATGCTCATGGACCTCCTTCAATGTTAACGGATCTTCTTCAACAAAATCCAAGGCTGCGCTACCAAATTCCTGAAATAATAAATGTAAGTATCAGTGAATGGTTGAGTTGTTTGTTTTTCTTATGACACACCACTTTTATCCACCCTTTTGGTGTAATGGTTGAGTTGTTGTCCAATATACTTAAACGGTTCTTGGTTCGATCAAGCTGTACAAACATTTTTGTGCTTGAACTTGTATATTCGTTTCATACTCTGCATTTAAGTATATTATGTATGATAGAAAAAAGGAATGCATTTACAAAAAAAAAATGTAAACAAAATCAAGGAAGGCCTGTTAATTTATCTATTATTAACTGCAAATTTAAAAATTTGTTTTATTAATCACACAAATAAGAGCTATAGATTTTAAATTTTAAATAATAGGATATAAACAGGTTGTGTTGAAATTGCATAGAAGAAATTAAACAATATTTATTTTTTAAGGTACACCAATAACATTGCAAACAAAAGGTCTATAGCATACACAGCTATGGCCACATAGACAACTTTAATCAATTTTTTTTTCTTGTGTTTCCCTTTAGATTGAAGTCCACAGTGTGTTACAGTTATAGTACTGTAAAAAACAATCTATTTTTACCTGAGACATGAGGATGGTGTCATCAGATTCACAATCATTTGCATGACTCTCAATCAAGCTTTCTCGACTTGCCATTACTTGCTGTAATAAAAAGAAACCTATGTTATTATACATTATATCATATTTTATGCTAAAACATGTTCCTAAAATTTGATATTAATATTCTTTACAATTAATTGATCCTTAGCCATGTGGCCATCAGATTAGTTTACTACCTATTCTGAGAGCAATTACTAGGAGCACTCTCTTTTATAATGTAAACTTTTTATGTAATAATCTCTAATTATGTATGTATCTGTAAGTACTTTTCTATAATTAAAAAAAACTATTGACTTTTATGTTAGTTTGATATATTTTTTCTTTTACAGTTTTGGTGTGTTGAATTATGTAAAAATGGCCAATGTTTTTCTTTTTGTAATAAATCTTTCTTTTAAGAGCGTCGGTGGCTCAGTGGTGTGGACTGTCGCCTTCCTACCGGGAGGGCTGAGGTTCAAATCCCGACACGTACCAATGTATTTTCGAATTTTCGAAAAATATATGTTTGTTATCCGACACTCTTACGGTGAAGGAAAACATCGTGAGGAAACCTTCATGCACGCCTGCGAAGAGATTTGAAGGTTGTGTGTGAAATCGTCCAATACACACTGGGCCCGCGTGGGCGACTAAGGCCTAATCACCCTATACAGGTAGGCTTGTGCCCCTCGGTGGGGACGTTTAATGAGCTGATGATGATGATGAATAAATCTTTCTGCTTGCTTTATATGTTCAAGTTAGTAAAAATGTTTAACATAGTTCTTCACATTGAAGACCAAACTTTATAAGTTTGTTCTCAACGCAGTAAATGTTGGGAATACAAATACAATAGAAAATATATTGTGCCTTAAAGCATTATTGGCATTCAAAGGGTTTTTTAACATAAATGAAGCATTAATGAGTACATTTTTTGTAACAAAGTATCAATACAGTTTTACATGTCAATACTGTAATGTCTTTTTCAATAAATGCAGAATTGATAACAATAAATAAATTTTTGCCAACACGATTAAACTACACTTTAGCAATTCTGTACATTTAAATTTCTATTTAATCTTTAAACAATGAAAACTATTTATGTCACCTTTATTTACCTTGCCATGAATAAACCTGTTGTATGTAAAAAAGAACCTCGCATAAATCAATATAATTAGCCTTATTACCATAAGCACTTTCATTTCTCGTATTAGTATAGCTGCATAATTGATGCGTACTTACGTAAGTTGGTTAATAAATATATGTACCTGCAAATATGGGTTATCTTGTCGTGATAATCTAAGTGCTTCCATGTCTTGAGCGATGTTCCTAGTACGGCCTGGCGTAAGAAGAACCGCGGCTGAACCACCATCGACGGTGCTAAGACTGTAAACATCCAAAACATCCACTTACACTCAAACATCCACATTGCTATTAACAATGTAATATCCGATACGCACTGGACAAAAATCGTTGCTCCCTTCCATTTTCACATAAATTATGTCCTTTGCACAAAAAGTTCACAGAATAATTAAACTTTAAAACAACAGGATTTGCAATATAAGAATAATTGAATAAACCATATAAACCATTTAAACCTCATAGACTCAAAATTTTCAAACACATAAAATGACATAAACTAAGACACGCAAGGAGCGTTTATTTAACTAAAATATCAATAAATAACTCGATAGTTTACTACATTTTTCTTCAAAATATCGAAAAAGAATTTGTTATTTTTTATTGAGAAACATGAACAACTGACTGACGAGCTGATAACGATTGACAACTTGACAGTTAGAATAACGTTCGAAATCTAATACGATTTATATTCATGCGATAAAATTAAGATAGAAAATTAAGCATTTTTTCGTCTAAAATGCTTATATTTAGCCATTAGTCCCTTAGCTAAAACCCATCTGTAGAAAATATAGATTTAGAAATTTGACTTGGTGCCTTAGCACCAACTGCGTATGATGGTCAACTTGTATGAATTCGTCCATTTGTATGAAACTATTAAAATACATCTCGTTTTTAATATCGGTACTCAATGATCAGACCAGTAAAACACGAAGGCAAGAACAAGCATCTCTCCTCCTCTACGTACAACCTTTTGCAATCAACTACTGAACATAGGCATTGAACAATAGGTCTCCCACATTTTGCACTAGATATGCCGGTCTTCTAGGTTCCTCATCCAGCCTTCTTGGACGTTTACTGCTGGACATAGGCCTCCTCCAATGCTTTCCATACGAACCGATCTGAGGTAATATGCATCCAGCGCTTTCCGGCGACCTTAATCAGGACATCCGACTATCTCGCCGATGGACGTCCTACGCTTCGCTTTCCGATCCATCGGTTGAATGCATTATAAGGGACTAATTTAGGTACTCTTCACCCTCATCATAACATTGTGATGGTTTAATACCTATGGTGGTTAAGGCGGGATTGCGTCTTTTTAGTAATCGGAACCTCAGCGGGAGAGGTACAATTCTAAATCTAAGGTCGGAACCGTTGATTAAGAAAATATCAGAACACATCCAGAACAAACAGGCTGAGCACTTGAAGATTACTTACTTACTTTTTGTTGGATATGTCAAATCCACATTCTTTACGGCCAATGGCGTAGCTGGGCGTGGGCGAAGCGGGATAACAACTGAGGGCCTCGCGCCCATATTAATGGTATACTTCAAGGGCCTCGCTAACGCATTTCACCCGCGTCTAGATCAGACTTCGCTACGCCAATGTAACGCATTCATGGTATGACCATTTTTTTGGCACTAGTAAATATATTATTAATAATAATAAGTGCCATTTGTACAATCAATGCAATGGTGGTGTCTAATGGAACCTACAAATGGCACTGCGGTGGTCTGAAGTTAAATGATGAACATTGTGTACCAACGATTGAATAATTGGGATACATCAGTGCCATTTGTACCGTTGATTGTAAGTGACACGCCTGACTATGACAACAATATTGAAGAGAAAAACGTTCAGTTTATTCTTCTTTAGTGTGATTATTCTTCGTCATCACAGCACTGTGCACGTCACTCAAGACCACAGCAGAAGACGAAGGATTTTAGGTCTCATATACTCGGTAATTTCACTAGTTACAGAACCCTTTCATCCGGAAACAGTGCATAATACTTATATTTTACGGGACGGATCGAGCGCAGTATCGATACCTAGGCGGCCAACTTTAAAACTTATTTACCATTAAATAAATAAATCATAACTTAACAATTATTAGAGCGTCGGTGGCTCAGTGGTGTGGACTGTCGCCTTCCTACCGGGAAGGCTGAGGTTCAAATCCCGACACGTACCAATGTATTTTCGAATTTTCTAAAATATATGTTCGTTATCCGACGCTCTTACGGTGAAGGAAAACTCGTGAGGGAAACCTTCATGCACGCCTGCGAAGAGATTCGAAGGTTGTGTGTGAAGTCGTCCAATCCGCACTGGGCCCGCGTGGACGACTAAGGCCTAATCACCCTATATGGGTAGGCTCGTGCCTCTCGGTGGGGACGTTTAATGAGCTGATGCTGATGAACTTTACAATTAAGGATTCATTAAATAAAACAACAACTTTGAACACATTATAATATGAATTTATTAGTAACCTGGACGAAGGCACTAGCTTGTCCAAGAAGGCACCTTTAAGCTGATATTGTTCTAATGACACAACAATATTGTAAATAAATCTTTTAGCGTCTAAAACCACAAAATATTTA